>ML782109.1:324100-344338 GCA_009831015.1 Picea engelmannii | reverse complement strand
TGAACCTTTTCTTCCAGTTGAAGCATTAATCCTCTCTTGTTCAAAACTCTTTTGACCTCAAGGATGGTCTCTGTTCTGTCCTCGATCTTCAGCTCTTCTAGCTCTTCTCTGGTCTTAGAATTGAGGAACTTGATGATATCATTCGCCTGTGTTGGTATCTCCCCCAATTCTACTATGATCTTCTCGATGGCCTGTTTGCTCCTCTGGACCAATTCATTTTGCTCAAACATGATCTGGATCATTGGCCATATTTCATTCATGGACTTAGTGATGTCTGTCCGTACACTCTCTTTTATTTTGACCAATGTCTTGCCTGCCACTGTCTGCTTCCGGAGCTGCTGTAACTCCTGCTTGAGCTGCTCTGTTACCTCCTTTTCCTTGGATAGGTTGGTTTGGAAGGAAGATTTGAGTTCCTGCAGGTTCTCAATATCCTTTTTAAGCCTGCTGATCTCTGTCTCCTGCAGGTTCATCCTTTCCATGGACTCATCCAGATTGACTGTCTTCTCCTGAGATGTCGATGGAGTCGTGGACGTGGCCGCTGTCACTGATGCTGTGATTACTCCTGCAATTGGGATATCACTCAATGGAATGACTTCCATTGGATTGAGCTGCTCTTTTTCTTTTAACAGTTTCTCCATATCAGCTTCCATTTCTCTAAGCTGTGCGTTCTACTCCATGAGCAACTTTAGCATCTCATCCTTCTCGCCTTCTTTCTCTGCTATCTCCTTTTCCTGCGAGTCTTCTGTGGGTGGGAGCTTCAGTTGTTTCCTTAAGGATGCTATATCAACGTTCTTCTTCTTTATCATTTTCTCTTCTACTTTGACGTTCGAAGGATCATAACCGATCTTGAGGACCAACTCCTCCAAAGTTTTGATCCTATTGTCCTTTGCGAAGGATGAAATCTTCTCCATTTTGAGCTATGTTTGAACATTGTTCAGGGACACCTGCAATTTGGCTGCGGAAGCAGAAGCATGCGCCAACGTATAGAAAACCATTTCTCCGGTCTGCTTGTGCAGATCCATCTGATCGGCTGGGTGCACGTCCTTCATTTGGAATTCGAAGGTGGCCCTCTTGTAGTCGGTGATTACCTTGGGATCTGGTACCTGTGCCTGAAGGAAGGCCATGTGCATTCTTCCCTTTTCTGTGTCAAATGCGGATAGAATCCGATGCTGCGCAGTCGACGTCTTCTCCCAAAACTGAGCGGAAGTACTGCTGGTAAGGGTCTGGTTCTTTTTCTTAATCATCTTGTACTTCTCGAAGATGCTCAACTTGGGCCCAGTCTTGCCTGGCTGAGTGTCCAACGGGGAGTCTGTGTATTTCTTCGGCATTACTGGGGTAATGTCCTTACATAGGCTCGAACCGAAGGGAGGGATAACCAACTTGGTCAGTGTGGTAGGCGGGGCTTCTTTTTCCCCTATTGGGCCAGGGACTGACGAAGTCTTAGGCCTCTTAGTGTGCAGCTGGAACTCTTCGGAAGATACCTCAGTTACAGGCGGAGATAAGTCCTGCCTCGACCTCTTCTCTTTTGGGACCTGTGGCGTGGTCATTGGTGGCACAGTGGTCAGGGGAGTCTGATGTTCCACTTCAATCAATGTGTTGGGCTCCCAGGCTGTCTGATTGGCAGACTTCTCAATTTCAGGCCTAGACACATGAACGTAAGGGATATTTTTGTTCTTCGCCCTCATCTCTGAAATGATCCCACATGGATCATAATGCCATGGGAATATTAGGAATAACTTCATTTCTCTCAGCATCCGGTCTGCTTCTTCCCCAGCACCACGACTGTTGCAGATGAATGAGCCAATCTACCCCTTGATTCTAAGCTACTGCGTTTTCTTCAAAGATACAAAATGGATATCATCTCAATTCATGATCTTCCTTATATATTCTAAAGCAAAGATTCTGACCGAAAAATACTTGGGCAGCTTATAAGGTGCCAACTCGCACCCGTATACTCTGATCTCGGTATGGTTTTGATACATGTACCAATCCCCGGTATTTGTGTTGTCCGAGAGGTGCAGGATCCTCTGAACTTCGTCATTTATTCGAGGCTCGGGCCTGCGACCTAGCATGCTTACCACAGAGTGGTAGAACAGATCGATGAATGCCTTGAAGCTATACTCTATGGAGTTGTGCTTCAGCAAGGAGGTCCATGCAGTGACTGCCTGACGTCTACCATCTGCATCCATCTTCTACATGGAAAATGCAAACTTATCTACCTAGAAAAAGACGAACAAGTAGGCTAATATTGATGAATATCTGAACATGCCTTCCGTGCCAAAATTCACGAACTGTTCGTGAATATTGTCTGCCAAGAATGTGCTGAAATCAAATTGGGTGGTGGGCTTTTCATCAGTGGAGAAAATGGATAGAAAACCCAGAATGGGCTCATCTACCCACTGGTCGGAATAGTACCCTAACAAAACACAAAGGGTAGAAATGACCTGGTTTCCCTTAGTGGAGAACATGGACAACGGGTAAGGGGGATTTGTGGAAGGGAATTGAGCGGATGTGGGAAGGAAAAGCTCGAATATTTGAGCTCTTTGGGGAAAAGTAATTTTCTGATACAACTCTGTAAGGATTTCCAGGTTGAAAGGAGACACAGAGTCAGCTCGGGGGATTTGCATCATCTGGTCTATGGACTCAGGTGTGATGAGGAAAAGGATTTCTCCGAACGAGGATATGACGACTCTTTGTTCGGGAATATAGTGGGCTTGACACTTAAGCGCGAACTCGGGAAAATGGTGGATCTGGGGAAAGAGGTAAAGGGGTAAATTGGACTCCTAGAGTCCAATTTCATCACTCTGGTCCAGGAAAACTTCCCTGAGCCATGAATGGAGGTATGAGAAATCGAAGTCGCATTTGGTATCTGCGATTAATCAGTCTTTGTTGACTAGTGGGATTTTGTCCAGGTCGACAGGAGGCGGGAGAAACAGATTCTCCTCTCCTTCTATTTGTTTGGATTTTGGCGCCATCTCTGCAACAGTACCTGCAATAAACACAACGTTAGTGGGGGTGACTGACTGTGGATGAGGGCAACGGGATGTAACGGAGGAGTAAGCGATGAGTTTCTCTGGTGTGATGGGTGAATAACGAAAGTAGGGGAAATAACGGTAGTTTTATTTAAAATGGGTTCGGTTGGGCGCGAGAGACAGGTCAACTGGATAACGTATAGGTTATCCAGTAATAAATGGACAACGGGCCACTTGGGGGTGAGATGGCAGATGACGGTGGCTGAAAGATTCAGACAGGTGATGTGGTGGCTAGGGATTGGAGGTAAAAGTCGTAATAAGGGGCTTGCCATGAGTGAAAGGGGGGAGGGGATCAACAACAGTTATGGGATGTGACTAACTCAGGAGGAAGTGGAAGGTGACGTCCATAAGTGATGGGGGTCTTTTAGATGGCAGATGGTGACGGGACTTCAGGGCAAATAGATTTACGCCATGTATAGTAAGGGACCCGCCAAAGGGGGAAAACCCATTCCAGACCCGCCCCCTCGGTCAAAAGCAGATCATCCAGGGGGGCTCGAAATCCATTTTGGGCCACTGATCTGCGCGCTCGTTTCCTAGCCGCAGATCTTTGCACGTCCTTTATCACTCATTCCGGACCCCCCCCTCCATTAAAGGCAGAACGGACAGGGGGGTCCATAATCTAATATTGGCTGTTGATTTAAGCGCTCAATCTTGTGCTGTCCCGATGAGCGCAAATGTTATCAGCGATTCCGGACCCTCCCCGGTTAAAAGCAGAACGGTCGGGGGGGGGTCCGGAATGCTCTGTACACCGTAGATCTAGGCGTCGCGATCAGGAGCGTCAATATGTGCAGGGAGCATAAATGGGGAGCGAAGAACACATGCGCTGGGAAAACTTAGGATAAAAGCATTTTATGGGTTTTTTCCCCAAACTTTTCAAGTAGACACCACCATGGGGCTTCGACCAAATAATCTTCTAAGCATATGAAACATGGTGCAACATTTTCATCAAGCTGGTTTTATTGGAATGAAACAATAAAGAAACTAACCTATGTTCTAACCTAGTTTCCTATGAAAGTTAACCCAGATTAGACCGTTGGGTTAAGAAGTTACTCTACCCTGGGGCTATCTGACCAGGATTAGACAGTCTGGCCATATTTATTCACTAATCTAACCTAAACACTTTGGCTAAGATTAAACTATTTAGCCAAATTCATTCACTACCCTATCAACATCAAATTTAAAAAGAACTTGGCCATGCTTGAATGGTATGGACCAAGTTACTATTATTGCATGGGGATTTTATTGCCATTCTTTTATGCCCTCTTTTTCTTTCTTTCTTTCTTTTTTCTCTTTTCTTTTCTTTTCTTTTCTTTTTCTTTTTCTTTTCTTTTTCTTTTTTCTTTTTCTTTTCTTTTTCTTTTTCTTTTCAAATTATTTGTAGAATGATAAATCATTTGTCAACAAAAACACTAGAGACAGATAATATCCCAGTCACCAGTTGATTCCTATCATTTATAGGGTGATAACATGGGCTATGTCCACCGACGAAATTTCTAGGTCCTTCATTTTTATTATTCATCAAAATGAAGGGATACAACCTACACCAAAAACACTGTGACTTCCTCTTCTTTCTCTCATAGTCTCTTCTCTCAGAATACAATATTTACAATGATACACAACTGCAATAGAATTATTTCTTAAAATAGGGTTTCCTTCTAGGGAAACAAACCCTAACATAACTTCTACCATCAGATCTGAGACCTTATAATGAATAGTCAAGATTTACTATGAAATTACAATATACATTTACAAGGTAATTTTTCCTTCCGGGGATTCACCCCCGAACCCCTGCTGAGGGTCCACTAGCCCTTGGACCCCCAAATCGAGGGGATGAGCCCCCCAGACCCTACAAGGGGGGGAAGCCCCCCCTGCGACCCTCCCATGTGGAGGGGTGTACAGTATTCTGGGGTGTATATTCTTCATGGGGTATAAACATGGCTGAAAACAAATACCTCTTAATCAAGAAGATAACCAGGATCCACAACCAACAATATCCCACTTGGATACTGATCACAACAACTCCATTGCTGTTGTACCTACTAGACTATGATCCAACTTGGACTTGGAAAATTTCTCATCCTCACCTTCATGCTTGAAGGCCAACTGAAATTGAGTAGGAACTCAGTTTCTCCTTGGTTAATCCCTTTGTTAACATGTATGCAGGATTTTGGCTAGTATGTATCTTTTCCAACTTTAAATGTCCATCTTCCAAGACAGATCGTATGAAATGGTACCTGAGTTAGATATGATTAGTAATTGAATGGAATACTGAGTTATTTGCAATATGAATGACACTCTCACTGTCACAATACAACCTTCTATTCTCCCGCTTCTTTCCCAATTCCTCCTTAAACCTATGTAACCAAATCATTTATTTACTAGCCTCTGTAGCAACAACATACTCTACTTCTGTTTTTGAAAGTGCAACAGCCTTTTGTATTTTTTAAATCCAACTTACTGTTTTTCCACCTACAGTAAAAACATACCTTATGGTGATCCTTCTGCTATCTTTATCACCTGCCATATATGAATCAACATATCCCTGTAGAACAATGTTTGAACCTCCAAAACATAATGCATGAGTACCTCTCAAATACCTGAGAATTCACTTTACTTCCTCCCAATATTCTTTACCTGGATTTTTAATATACCTGCTCACAACTCACACTGCATGTGCAATATCTGGTCTTGTGCAAATGATCACATACATCAAGTTGCCAACTGCTGATGAATAAGGGACCCTGGAGATGTATTCTATCTCCTCCTATGTCTTGGGACACATTTCCTTAGTTAATTTGAAATGGCTAGCCAAAGGTGTACTAACTGGTTTTGCATTCTGCATTCTAAACCTCTCCAACACCTTCTCTATGTACTCACCCTGAGAAAATGTCAATTTGCGATTTTTCCTGTCTCTTGTTATTCTCATACCAAGGATTTTGTTTGCAGCACCCAAATCCTTCATCACAAATGAATTAGCTAATTTATTTTTGAGTACATTTATATCTTGCATATTAGACCCTGCAAAAAACATGCCACATACATACAATAGCAAGATAATATAGGTTCCATTTTATAGCCTTTTAAAATAAACACAGTGATCAGAATGACATCTACTATAGCCTTGTTATGTCATAACCTACCAAACTTCAAATACCACTTCCTTGGATCTTTCTACAAAATTCTCCTTTCCTTTGACCTTATACCCCTATGGCTGCTGCATATAAATCTCTTCCTCCAAATCCCCATGGAGAAAATATGTTTTTACATCTAATTGTTCAAGATGAAAATATTATAGTGCCACAAGACTTAAAATAGTCCTAATTGAAGTCATTTTAACAACATGAGAAATTATTTCATAAAAATCTATACATTTCTTTTGTGCAAACCCCTTTACAACAAGTATAGCCTTGTATTGTTTTTTTCCTCCATCTTCTTCCTTCAACTTGTAAACCTATTTATTCTGCAATGCTCTTTTTCCTGCATTCAACTGAACCAAGTCCCAAGTCTGGTTATTTACCAAGGAATCCATTTTCTCTTTCATGCCTTGCTCTCACTTCCTTTTAGTGTATACCTGCATTGCCTCTTCATAACTTTATGGTTCACAAGAATCAATCAACAATAAATAATACAATGAAGGAGAGTATCATTCAGGGGGTCTACTTAACCTGGTAGATATTCTAACAAAGATTGCAGGAGTTTGAGGTACCTTCTACTCACGTTGTTGTACATTTTGATTTTCTTGTGCCTTTGGAATTTCTTTTTCCGTGATCTCATCAAGCACAGTGTATTCTGGTTTTTCTTTTTGTTGTTTCTGTCCCTGCAACTGATCTTTGTACATGAACTTCTCATTGAATATGACATCTCTACTTCTAATGATTTTGTGATTTTTATAATCCCATAAGCAATAACCAAAATGATTAAGACCGTATCCAATAAAGGTACACTTCTTGGATTTTTCTTCAAGATTTGTTCTATTTTCTTTATCAATATGGACAAATGCTTCACAACCAAAAGTCTTCAAAAATGAACAGTTTACCTTTTTACCTGTCCATGCCTCCTCTGGAATGCCATCATCCAAAGAGATTGAAGGTCCTCTATTTATTAATTAAACAATAGTATTTTCAACATCTACCCAAAACTATAAGGGCAACCTAGCATGCAATATCATACTCCTTGCACGCTCCATGATTGTCTTGTTCATGCTTTCTGACACACCATTTTCTTGTGGCGTTCCTGGAACTTGTTTCTCTCTACAAATCCCATGGTATGAACAATAATCATGAAACTCCTTACTCCAATATTCACCTCCATTGTTTGATCTTAGACACTTCAACCTTTTTCCAGCCTCATTCTCAACCAAAGATTTCCACTTCTTAAAAGTATAAAAAACATCATATTTTTGTCGAATGCAATAAACCCAAGTTTTTCTAGTTGCATCATCAATAAATGTAACATAACAATGAGAGACACCAAGAGATGATACCTGAGCTGGTCCTCATACATCTGTATGCACAAGCTCTAACCTTTCACTCTTCTTTTCCTTTTCGACTCTAAGAAATTTGACTCTCTTCTATTTTCCATAAACACAATGCTCACAGAAATCCAAATCAATTTGTTTAATATCTGGAAATAAATTCCTTTTGTGAAGTATCTACATCTCCTTCTCACTCATGTGTCCAAGCCTATGATGCCAAAGTGTTGTATGCATTCCTGTAGAAGCTAACGAGATAGAATAATTAGTATTACTAGTACATAAATACAATGTACCTACCTTCTCTCCTTTTGCTATCACCAATGATCCTTTGGTGACCTTCCACGACTTATCTGTAAATATGGATATACAAGCTTCACTTTCTAACTACCCTGTTGAAATCATATTTTTCCTTAGATCTAGAACATGTCTTACCTCTTTCAAAAACCATTGGTTTCCATTCTTTTTGTTTATTTGTACCTTACCCATTCCAACAATTTTGCATTTGGTGCATCATCACCCAAATGAACCGATCCAAAATCACCTTGAACAATATACATAAGATGTTTCCTATGGGGTGTGAAATGAAATGAAGCCCCTAAATCTACTACCGAAGACTCAGAAATATTATCTACAGAAATAATCAAGGCATCTTGTAACACATCACTTGTTACATTTGCTTCTTGATTTTTATCTTGTTGTCCATCTCTTTGTTTCTTTGGAGCTCTATAGTCTTTCTTCAGATGTCCTTTCTTCCCACAATTCCAACACTCTATCTTTTCCAGTTTGGATTTGGATCTATCCTTCCTAGAATTCCCATGGTTTTTAGAGCCCTTTCCTCTATCCTTTTATCTTCCCCTGTTCTCCATGTTTAACACATTACTTGATGTCTCACCTATGATTTTATGTTGCATTTCCTCGCTAAGGATAACACCAACAACATCATCAAATTTTAGAGTGTTTTAACCAGAGACATAGTTACTTAAAGCCATGACCAAGCCATTCCAACTTTATGGCAATGAAGATAGGATTATAAGAGCCCCGAACTCATCATAAAAGTCCACTTTTACATAACTTAGTTGATTAGTAACCGTATTAAATTCATTTAAATGATCTGCAACAGACTCACCTTCTGACATCTTCATATTAAATAATCTCTTCATTATAAATACCTTATTGGATGCTGAGGTTTTTCATACAATTTAGCTAATGCATCCATAAACTCCTTTGTTGTCTTTTCTTTTGAAATATTGAAAGCCTCCGATGCTTCCAGGCTCAACCATCTCATTCCTAGTGCCTTTCTATCAAGAACCTCCCATTCTTTGTTCTTCATGGCCTTCGACTTATTTTTTATTCCGCCCAATGGTAGGAATAGATCCTTCTGATATGAATAATATTCCATCTTCATATTCCATAACTGGTAGTTTTGGTCATTAAATTTGTCGACCCTAAACTTTCCATCTTCCACCATTGCTCCCACTTGAACCAGGAACCCTCTTTTCCTACGAGTTACCTTTCGCTATGATACCAGTTTTTAGAAAAAACATGATTACAGAGCAATAAAATAAAAAAATGTATAAATAAAACACAAAAGATACACAAATAATCGAGACACAGAGATACATGGTTCACCTAGTGTGGGCTACGTCCACCAGAGAAATTTCCAGGTCCTTCCTTTTTATTATCCAACAAAATGAAGGGATACAACCTACAACACACTCGCTGTAATTTCCTCTTCTTTCTCTCACAGTATCCTCTCTCAGAATAGAATATTCGCAATGATACAAAACCACAATAAAATTCCCTCATAAAAGAGGGTTTCCTTCTAGGGAAAAAAACCCTAACATAACTTCTACTGTCAGATCTGTGACCTTATAAGGAACGGTCTAGATTGATTATGAATATACAAAATACATTTGCAAGGAATTTTTTCCTTCAGGGGATTTTCCATTGAACCCCCATAGGGGGACGCTGCCCCTGAACCCCCCCAGGGGCCCAATGGCCCCCGGACCCCCCAAATGGGGGGATGAGCCCCTCAGACCTCGCAGGGGGGAAAAACCCCCCTGTAACCCCGCCACGTGGAGGGGTGTACAATATTAATGTGGTATAAACATGGCTTACAAAAATACCTTTGAATCAGGAAGATAATCAGGCTCCACAACCAACAATAACTATCACGCCAGTCCTAGTCAGTCTAGATTTTGCTAAAGACTTCATCATTTTCTCTTTCACCTCAAAGGATACCACCGCGGGAGTTCTCTTGCAAAAGAATGATCAAGGTGATGAACAACCAATCAATTTCATGAGAAACACCCTTAGGGAATGAGAGCTAAATTACACCATTACAGAGAAGTAAGCCTATGCTCTTGTCAAGTCCCTCAATCATTTTAGGACTTATGTGGGATATAGCAAGATTAAATCTTTTGTCCCTTAACCCATCGTAAAAGACGTCTTATCACAATCAGATTTTATTGGATCAAGGGGAAAATGGGTTTCACAGATACAAGAATACGACTTGGATATAAAACTATCCAAGATAATCAAAGGACAAGGGTTAGCTAAAATATTGACAAAAAGCAATCAGGAATCCATTGAGATGGGAGAAAAGGAACAAATTAATGTTGTCGTAAGAGAAATTGAGGACGACGAATGGTATTCATATATCATTTACTACTTGAAGGATCTTACTTTCCCTGATCATTTGATCGACCATAAGAGGATATATCTGAGGCTCAAAGCTATGAAGTATTGCTTGACACATGATGGTCTCAGATGGAGGAACCCTGACGGGGTAATCCTCAGATTCATGAATAAGGAAGAATCAGACAAGTTAATCATTGATTTTCACTTAGGGTATTGTGGATTTTTGCAGCTCACACTACTACCCATAAGATCCTAAGGGCATGATACTATTGGCCCACTATTTTCTCTGACACACATTGATACATTAGATCTTGTCAACCTTGTTAGTTGTTTACCAATAAACAACCTCTCCATGCCCTTCCTCTTAAACTAGTTGTTGTGGAAGCACCTTTTCAATAATGGGAATTGGATTTCATTGGCGAGTTCAAGGAAAAATCTAGTAATGCTTACCGATGGGTCTTAACTACCATAGACTACTTCACCATATGGGTGGAAGCCATCCCAACAAAGAAAGTGACATAAGAGGTTGTAATGAAATTCCTTGAGGAAACAATTATCACTAGGTTCGACGTTCCTACCAAGATAACCATAGATAACACCAAGAATTTTAGCTTGATGGCACTCAATGAGTTCTATTTCAAATATGGAATTGTCTTGTCCCACTCTTCAAATTATTATCCTCAAGGAAATGGATGAGTAGAATCCAACAATAAGAACATATTGAATATTGTAAAGAATATTGTTGGAGAGAACAAGAAAAGTTGGGATAGCAAGATCAAATATGCCTTATGGGCAGAGCGCACAAATGCTAAGACCTCTATTGGGAAAATCATTTTCAAATTTTTCTATAGGTTAGAAGCACACATGCCTATGTACCTCCATATCTCAGCCCTGCAATTATCTCAACACTTTGCCATAGATAAAGAAGCATTGCAGGGGAAAATTGATCAACTCATAGAGTTGGAGGAAACTCGAAGAATGGCCTCTGATCAAATGGAAAAGAATCAAGAAAAAAAAAGGGAAATTTGATCGTAAAGCAAGGCAAGGAAATTTCAAGAAGGGGGACATGGTCTTAATGTGGGACAAAAGAAGATAAAAACCTAGAATGCACCAAAAGTTTGATATTCTGTGGTTGGGACCCTACAAGATAGAGGAGATAACTGTTTTAGATTCTTTTTATTTGTCCACAACAAAGGGGAGGAGGATGCCATTACTGGTAAATGGATCCCTCCTCAAACATTACTCCCAAGGTGGTACTTGACTACTTTAGGGCCCAGGCCCTAGGTAAGTAGGCATGTCATCTTTCTTTATTCCATTTGCACCTTGATTGCTCATAGTAGCTTAGCCACATTACATGTTTCATTTTTCTCTACTTGCATATTGATTTCATCATATTACATATTTAGTTTAGAAATTAAAAAAAATAATGCTAAGCATTTTCTTTTCTAGATTAGTTGTCAATTTTGAAGTTTTTTTTTGATGTATATGGACAAAGGGTGATAGAGCCACCCTGGATTTTACAGTTTTATGTTTCAGTGTGGGCACAAGTCCGACCAAGAGATGTTGAGGTTCTCATGCACTCTACAATGAGTACATGTACCTGAGTAGGAGCCATATATTATCCCCAATTTCTAGGGATAACTAAGGAGATTATGTCTCAAGGACCTCAGGTTATAGACATGGAGTACTGAGAGACTGATCGCTGAAAACATCCACTTACGTACAAATATGCTCACTTCACCACCACAGATTTCAGGTTCATCATGATGGTATCCACCACATCAACTTGCTTCTGAAAGACGATGGGTCTTGCTCCATGAGGTACAAGTCAGGTATTGTGGTAAGTGTCACTTTAATATTTCAGGCATTTAAGTATGTTGCATTTAAAGTTTCTCTTGATTATATATTGTTTTCTTGGAAGTTATGCTCTTTGCCTTGTTTCACCTTGGTGGTTGACATTGCGCCCTAGTAAGTGGTCACCCTTAGGGATGGGTTTTCTACTAGGAGATCTCCTTGATGAGTCATCGTGCCACTCTCGATCATAATTATCATTTTTCATCACTTCACCCCTTGTCCATCTCCTTATCTTTTAGGATTTTCAGGTGTATTGACCCAAGAAGGGATTATACCTCATTTCATGGGAAGAAGGGATTGAATGCCTAGAGGTTTGTAGATGGAAAAAGATAAAATCCAATCATAAACCTTCTAGATGCTCGCCTAGGGATCCCGAGGACAATGAAATGTATCTCACAAGAAACTGATGGGACTTGTGAAAAACAACAATGTAAAATTTCCAACCAAGGTAGAGCATGTGTGGGCAATGTTTTTCATGTTTAGGTAGAAGCCCCAAACATTGTATTCAACTTGGGGAAGCATAATGTGACAAGTTTAGAGTCAAGGTGGGAAATGTTTTTCATGCTTAGGTAGAAGCCCCACCTTGGATTCAACCTGGAAATGTCTAAAAAGAAAAAAAAGACAATAAATGGGCTTGGAAAAAGGATGCATTGTAAACAAAGGTGCAACACACCCTCTACAAAGGCACCTATAAATGAGACAATACAAACCATTGTATGTCATGAACCCCATGCCAAATTTTTTTAACTCCCCATCCACTTCATCTTCTCCACATGACTTAGAGATGGTTCCACCTAAGAAACACTCCTTGACTTAAGGAATGATTCACCCAATAGGTAACTTTTTCAACCCTCCCATACGTAAACTTGACAAATTGCATAGGGTCTTTGAGCACATGTTTAATTTGATGAGGTATTTTTTTATGTACATTCTTGAATGACTCTTATATTAAATGTGTTTTTACTTGACATGATTCTTTGACTTGAGATCCTTGGAGGGCGCACTTGTCTGTCTTTGCAAGACCTTGACTAGTGGACAATTTGGAGGAACAAGCCCAACTTGGGCCTTCATTGGGGTAAGAAGCCCATAGGTTGGATACCATAGCCCGTACACTGGATGATGATGATAGAATTTGGAGGCTTGAGATATAACTCAAAATACCTATCCTATCCCTTTAACACCCCAATGATTTTCCTTTGGAGGCTAGAGCACCACATCTTGGGGTTTGGAGTCTTATTGGGGCTAGGGTTTGGTGGTGGTGGTGTTGACTTGATTGACACTTGGCACTTTTTGATGAGAATAAGTCTTAGCTTGATGGATAATTCCCTGGAGTACAAGAAGGATGCCTTTGGAGGCCTAACATTTCATCCCCAAGCTCAACGACTTGCTCCAAGTGCCAAAAAGTTGCTCTAGAAGGGTGACATCACACTTTTTTAAGGATTTCTTATGTGCAAATTAAATTTTAAAGTTGTAAAGGGGAGAAATAAAGGGAAAATTTTCCCTTATTTTATGGTTTACCCCTATTAAGTGGACAAACACTTTTTAAGAGTTTTTATAAATAAGAATCATTTCATTTCATTTTACAACAAAACTCTCCCATCTTGGAGAAGATATTTGGATGAAATTTGCGAACTCTTTGGGAAAATTGGATATCTCTCTCTTGTTCAAATGTATTTTGGTGATTTCTCTTGGTATATTGTGGAGCTAAGGTGGTGCACACCTCTTGTAGGCTTACTCTCTTGCTTATGGATGGATATGGTTTGGTGAAATAAGGTTTTATCTTGCATCTCTCTTGGAATTGGTAAGAAAAATCTGCAATTTGCTAGTTATTCTTGCTTGTTTCATGGTGTTATTGGTTTAAAACCTAGGAGGAGTATAAGTGCATACACCCTCCATAAAGATTCATCTAATTTCTAGTTGATAAGTCATTTTTGGCTAGGTTGCTAGGAGGAGTACAAGGGTGTACACCCTTCTAGATTTACCTTAGTTTGATTTGCATTCCCTAGGGAGTAAAAAGGATTACACCCCTAGGGATATTGTGGGTATAAATATCACACCCAAGACTCCATTTACTCAATATATTAAAGGAACTAATCTGAAATTTTCATTGGAGAAATAAATTTCTTTACCCGGGTAAAGTGATTTTACGAGATTTTCAAATTGTTTGAAGTGGAATCAATTTTATTCTCTACTAGCTTACTTGAGACACTAGGGCTTCCTCTTTAGCCAAATATATCTTATTTCTGTTATAACACAAATTTGTATCCATTAGGGCTGCAACAAATTGCTCTCAAACTTTTACTTTTGCTCTCTTTTCAACCGTCAAAATTTGTTAGAACGCTGCCATAATAATCTACTTGACATTGTGCATATTTTGGGTGATTTACTTGCAACTTTGGGTGGTTGGATTTTTCTGCTGTAGAAATATTTTGCTACATCCATAAGGCTGTCACAATATCTTTGCAATAACATCTTTTAACAACCCTATATTGTTGCTAAAGTCTTGTCTTATCTCACTTGAGTTATACTAGTCATTGCTAGCTTATCTCTTGCATATTTAACTAGACTTTTAGTGACTTATTTAGCATCTTTGATTGTTATTTACTTGCTGATTTATATCACTGATTACGGATTCTATATAGGAAAACATGATTCACTTTCTTGTCCATTGTATATTTTGGTTTGTGCACTTGTCTTTTCTTGTTTCTCGAGAAGGTACAACTATCTTTTGCAAGTACTCAAACACTTGGCAACCATTGACTATCTCCAAGAATCGTTCCCAATCCACTTTAGACTTAATAGTTTGACCTATAGGGGAATCATATTCCATAACCTCACTTTTCATTTCATTTCCCCCTAGGGTCACCCGATATTCCCCCCTTGTGTAGGATTTCTCCTTCACTAAATCAAGGGGAGAGTTTATCTAAGGTGACAGTGGGTAGAATATCCCATAGTTCTTGCCATCTCGTGGATTGGTTTGGGATTTTCACAACCTACAATTTGTGCGATAACATGACCATTATCTCCAATGGTAAATTGTATTATGGAATGATAAAAATGGAAATATGTGCATTACATAGTCTCATACAAGAGACAATCAACCTTACCACACACTAGTATTGATATTAAAATATAAATTGTGTCTCACAAAAACATCTTAACCCCCTTTATAATGCGATGTAACACTTTAATACTTCAATTCTAGTGACATTTTACTACCTAGTAGTAATGTGTAATAGTGTACAATGATATGACCATTGCACTATTAATTCTATCAGATACAGACACTTAAGCCAACAATCAAAAAATCATATGGACCAAACACATTGATGAAGATGTTCGGAGCGTACTCTTGAGATGTGCAATGATGCAACTCAATATGCTCACTACTGATAAAAAATTGAATGTGATGATGATAAATGTCAACGTGCTAGAAAATTTTCAATTCGTTGACTATAACCTCCCATTTTGATGCCTTTATTATGCACCACATGCCCTCTCAACTACACTCCAAACATAAGCCTTTAATGTTTCCATAATGTGAAAGATAACGCTGACTACATTACATGTATTCCACCTAGTAAATTCAAGACACACCAAGTCACCAATAATATGTCTAACATTTGACTCGTTAGCAAGATTAGACTCAATGTTGGTCAAAAATTTCATCCCAATTACCGCAAGTGTAGAAGTTGATTGTACTTCCAAGAAATGGCTCTTTTCTACACCTAGGTAGTGTTACCACCCAAACTAACAACCACTGTAGAGAGGCTAATGGAGGTAAGATGACACGAGAAACACATCATTGTCACCTTAGCACAATGTTCGGTTCAATTTAGTCCATCTCTCTGAAGCCATGGGGGGTATCTCAATTCTTGGAAACAAACTTGTACAGTACTTCAGGGTAGCATAAGATACAAGTCACTTCCAAAACACACAACTGGATATGTGGTTAGATAGACTAGTGCCAATGAAGTAGCCAAATGCCTCAAGATATTCAACTAAGAACTAAAGAAATAAATACCACGATATAAAGAGGGTTATGAGATAATTAATTAAGTGTTGCGATATGAAATAAATATGCTACAACAAAGATATAAATCAACACAATGAAATCACTCTTAAGGAGGAGGAGGAATAAGCGTCTTTTACCACATAAGAGTGAGATTTAATGACACAAATCAAAGAAAAACAATGTAACTAAATTACATTTTGGTTATATGTTGTAAATTTGACCATCTTGCTACTAACGACAACTTCCAAAATCTCATGTAAGATAATTAATACATAAAATGCATATTTTGGACAAGGAAAAGTACCCCAAGAGTGCCTAAAAACACTTATAATGAAGATTCCTTGGGAACTTTTTATAGGGAAATGAAAAATAAATGTAAAAAAATCACATCAATGAACTATTGTAAGTATAAATGTATAATAAACATGTAACTAGCTCAAACTTGCAAAGAAAACGATGAATCCCCTTAGGGTTTCACGGAAAATATCCAAAATGTAAAATAACAACTATGAAGAACTTAGGAAATAAATTTCACCATTAGAAAGTGTTATATATGCTTTATAAACAATGCACAAGTGAAAATATAGCTAGGGCAGGGTTAGAATTCACCTTTTAGGGTTTCACGAAAAATATCCAAAATGTAAAATAACAACTATGAAGAACTTAGGAAATAAATTTAACCATTATAAAGTGTTATATATACTTTATAAACAATGAACAAGTGAAAATATAGCTAGGGCAGGGTTAGAATTCACCTTTTAGGGTTAAACCCTAGCTTTAGGGTTTGACCAACTCCAATTTTCTTTGTTGCAATACAATTTCTAGAATTAATAAGCCTCTTAAATCAACTACAAAAATGTTAGATATAACCTTAGAGCACAATAAAACTAGGGTCTATTTTCCTCATTAGGGTTAGAGATCAACAATGAAGCATGAACCCTGGGATAAAATTGTCTAGAAAATGAGATTTACCCATGAACTTTGCGCTAAACAATGAAATAAATATTTTTGTATTTTTATCTTTTATAATTTTTGTGTTTTTTGCATTTTTATATAGCATAAAAGTAAATATTTGAAATTTAGGGTTTCTGTGGTTGGTTGTTGAGAGTTAAGTTTAGTTCCTTGTCTCCACTTAGAGCTTATGGGGTCAAGAAGTATGCCCCTATAAGAATTGGTTATTCAATGTTTATGGATTAGGGTGGGAGACTAGTGCCTCAAGGCTAGTAGTCCCTTGTCTAATCAAGAAAAACCATAAAAACCGAGGCCCTACAAGAAGGGTTTCCTTAAAGGAATAGCCTTCACCAACAAGATCAACAAACGATTGGAAATAATATTTAAAACCATTTCCAAAGAGAATAAAGATAATCAAGACAAGAGATAAGCACTTACCGAATCGTTTTAATAAATATGGAAGAGATACAAACCCTAGACATCCTCCTTCCAAGTAGTTGAGTAACTCATCAATGGATTGATCTTGCTAGCTTTAGTAGAAACTTATATATTCATAATAGTCTTTGAAGTACCAAGAAGAATAAATAATAAAGAAAGAGCTCCAAGAATTGACACCAAAACAACAAGTAAGAGATCTTCTATTAATAGCTTGAAATGATCTCCAATAATTCACAAAGATTTGAATGAGATGAGTGCCTTTATTTATAGACGAGGCTCATAACTCCTTCACATTCTTTATTCCCTAAATCTAGGTTAAGGAAATAAAATAAAAGTGACTTGTCATCCACATAACTTGGAGACTAAGTCAAAATATAATGAAAAGATTATTTACATGCTAGAAACCTTCATAAAAGAGGTGACATCATCCTTCTAAGGGGGGCGATTTTGCCCTAGGGTGCAACGTTCCATCCAAAAATGACTTGGGAGGCCTCAAAAAGTGGAAAGGAATGATCCTTGGCTACCCTAGCTCCAAAATTCACCTTCAAAGCAAGGAACGACCTCTCCAAAAGTCCAAATAAGGTCTCTAAAGGTGGACGACTTCTCTCTTTGGGATATCAAGTCTTCAAAAAGTGGTCAAAATCCATCCACATCATCATAAGTGAGTACCATGTCATATATTCAAGGTGTAAAATCACTTAAGTGACATCCACATCTTCTAGTCGGCTCAAATAAAACCCTGACATCCTCATGAAATTCTCTAAGTGAGGATCGACGCAGTTTAACAGGTAAAAACATCTCCAAAAAGTGCCAAAAGAGGGGAGAGCTCTAGCATCTTCCACATGGCATGTGTAGAGGGTGTCAACGTGGATTCAAATAGCCTATTCGTGCCTCAGAGAGTGTGACCAATGCCTTGAAAAAGGTGATGTTCCTCGAAAGTTGTGAGACTGCCTTGAGAAATGTGAAACTTGACAATCATGTGTAGAATCATCTCCAAGGTCCCATGATGAAAGTGTGGTACATAAAATAAAAGAGAGGGTCCATGTGGGCTAAAATAGTTGTTCTAAACCATGGGTGTGAAAACTCTTACAAAGCACAATCACCCTTTATATAGCAAAAAGAATAAGTGAGTAGTTAGAGGCCTGTAAATCATGTATCTTAGTAGATCCACTTTAGAATGCATGCATACCTACCTAGGACATAAATGATCAATGTGGAGGGAGTTACCACCACCAATGGTATAGTTGATCAAAGCAATAAACCAAACACCCTGAGAATGGGGACTGAAAGAAAATTCCATGACCGCCCACCTAAGGGGATCCGAGCAGCCAACTAACCAAAACTTGTACATCAATCATCCCATCATGACCACATACAAATAAATCATCACACTTTGGGCTCATCAAAGTGGTCACATCTCATGAAAAAATGTAGGTTACACTGCAAAAAATATGAGGTGTAACAATTGGCTCCAACTTGGGGACATATGCTCATCTCAAGAGTGCAGGATAACTCAAAAATATCCATAAACCTACAAACCTTAAAAATTCTAACAAAATGGATATTAAATGAAAGGGAGGGTAAAGACATAAGTGCATTATCCCTTCCTCGAGATAAAAGCAAATCCATGCATGAAATTAAATGGACGAAGCACATAACACCAACTTTTAGAGAATTCCATACAATGTAAGCACCATTCCCTTTTATTCAAATAAAAACAAAATGCAACACTCAATCAAATGAAACACACAAATAGATAAAGTTAGAAAACTTACTATAGTACAAGAATGGCCTGAAGGAATCAAATATTACCTTGGTAGAACAATTTCAAATCTTTCCCATTCACAGGCAAGGGAAAATTCTCACCATCCAAAGGATTTAGATAGAAATAACTGGCACTTGCAAAATCTTCAATCATATAAGGACCTAACGAAAGACTTTCAAAGTTACTGTGTTTACCTATTTTTTCTTTTAATTTGTTCCATAGGAAGATATGATCACCCTTCTAAAAGCTTCATCGACGATCCTTTTTGTTGAATTTACTCCATGTCTTTACTTGACTTGGAACAATATTATCAACTTAACGAGATCGGTAACCTCAAAACAAGAACTCTAGCCCTTAAAACCCATATTTTTGCATAAAAAACATGAAAATCAACCCCCAAATCAAAAAGCAGTGCTACCGGCAACACCATTTTTTATAACGGGGTTAAAATTACAACATTTTTGAAACATGACTTTCAAAACTCATATGGTTGCTTAGAAAAACATTCAAATTAACACCTAAATAAAAAAGTGAAGCTACCTAAAAGAAAATGTTTTTTTTTTTTTTTCTAAACATTGAAATTATAGCTCTTTACAACCTAATTGAAATTATGGCATTGACAACAGATCCATATGCAAATAAACAACCCCAAATTGAACTCCAAATGGTCACTTGAAAATTTATTTACAATTTTTTTAAAAATTTACATTTCAAAAATAGAAAGGAGAAAATCTTCACAAATGTATTTTTTTTTTAAATGAAAAATAAAAAAAATATATTAAAAAAAAGGAAAAAAAATGTAAAAAAAAACAAAACAAAACCAAAAACAAATAAAACAAATTTAAAATTTCCCAAAAAACACCCATTTTAAAAACGATAACTTTAAATTGTTTTTTTTTTTTCTAATAAAAAAAAAATTATATAGAAAAAATTAAAAAAATAAATAAAAATAAAATAAAGAAAAACAAATATATGGAAGAAAAGTTTTTGAAAAACATAAAAAAACACACATAAAAAATAAAAAATTATATATAAAAAATTAAACTAAAACACCTAAAATAAAAAAAAA
>ML782109.1:308570-321741 GCA_009831015.1 Picea engelmannii | reverse complement strand
TAAAAAGAAATGAAAAAAATTTAAAATTTATCCGGAAAACAATATATTTTTTTTAAAATAATAATAAAAAATTCATTGAAATGAAAAAAAAAATACTAAAAAACTGATTTAAAAAAAATATTAAAAATAATCTAAAATAAAAACATATTCAAACAATACTAAAACTCCCTAAACTAAAACTTTATATTAAAAAACATTTAACAAAAATTAAAATATTTTTTTTTATATATAATTATACCATTTGACTGGAAGAAATCGAATATATATTTGGTGGACTCATAACATTTCCCAAGGTGGATAACGGGGCCTACAAAGTAAACAACCCACTTCTCGAATGCTCGCAGAGCCCGAACATGGTGCGAAACTAGAGCTAAAGACACATCATTTTGCTCCGTTCTCGTTCTTCATTTTATTATTCTCGGATTCATGGGAGACTTGTCATATTCAGAATCTTTCCGCGGGGGAAACCTAAGGGAGAGGGAAAGCCTCGCTCGAAAGGTCGAGTGCAAATCTAGAAGGATGTGGCCATTAGCTAGTTCCGTAACTATATAAAATAAGAATATTTCCCAAACTAAAACTTTATATTAAAAAACATTTAACAAAAATTAAAATAATTTTTTTTAATATAATATAATTATATGTATTATATATTTAATATATATATATATATATATATATATATATATATGTTTTTTAATTTTTTTTTTAAATTTATAATGGAATTTTGTATTTCAATTTTACTTTTTAAAGTTTTTTTTTTTTTTAAATAAAAAAGTGGAACCTGCTATATTAGATTAACAAAAAACTTTTACAAAATATACAAAAGTGTAGGTTTGATGTCACCAAAAATGCTGTCGATTACCAGAAACCAACATAGGTGGAGGGAAAATAGCAGTAGCATGATAAAACATAAAATAAAGTAGCATCTGTCCTGCCTGGAGGAAACCAGGACAGATGTCTATAGTCCAAATGCACATAAAACAATAACATAATAAAACTAGGAACCAAGAGAGCATAAAAACCTAGGTGCCTAGTGACCTGTCGTCCTCGCCAGTCTGCCACGTGGACTCAGCCGGGATGGCAAATGCTTGCGCGCAGAGGGGGCACTTCCGCTGAGTTGGAGCATTGGAATATGCATCGAGGAGCAAGTCCATGCACTAGCCCTACTTTTTAAAGTTTTTTAATATAAATTTTATTTTTTTTTAATTTTAATTTTAAGTTTTTGTAAAGTATTTTTTTTTTTTTAAATTTTGTATTTTAGGTTTTTTAATTTGGTTATATATATATAATTTTTTTTTGTTTTTAAAACTTTTTTTTTTAGAGGTTTTGTTTTTTTTTAAATTTGTATTTTTACTTTTTTTTCTCATTTTCTTTTAGTTTTTATATTTTAATTATTTTTTTGTTTTTTTTTCTCTTTAGTTTTTTAAGTTTTTCCATATATATTTGATTTTAATTTTTAATTTTTAATTTTTAATTTTTAATTTTAATTTTAATTTTTAATTTTTAGCTTTTAATTTATAAAAACAAAAAAATTAAATTATATAATTTTGCTAAATATTTAAAAATAATGTTATTTAACTACAATTATTTTCTATGTAGTGAAGTAAAGGTAAAAAATGTGTTAAATATGATATTTTCCACTATATTTATGAAGTATGGAACTATACATTAATTAAGGAGACACCATTATATGAAAAATCTTAATTTCAAAAAAGTAAATGGTATACAACATTTTTAACATCGAAAGAAGCATGGGAAAATGATTAAAAACACCGTTGAAAAAAATTAGAAAAATTAGAAAATAGATGAAAAAATAAATATTTAAAAAAATTATGTGGATACATTATGGATAAGAACATTTAAAATATAAAAAAACAACCTAAAAAGAGAGGGGGGTGCTACCGATAGAACAACTTTTCAAAACGAGGTCAAAATGTGACCCCCCAAAAATGAGAACTCTGTAGAGTTCTCGTTTAGTTGGTAACTATGTTCCCATAGACGACCTCAAATGGACTCTTTCCATTGGAGTCTTTATTAGTTATTCTATTAGCCCAGAGAGCATACTTTATCTTGCTATCCCAACTTTTTTTGTTTCCCCCCACTGTCTTCTTGATAATGGTCATCAAATTCTTGTTTCTTGACTCAGCGAGACCATTTCCTTAGGGATAAGTATTGGACGAGTGGGATAGGACAATGCCATAATTAAAACAAAATGTTGGCCCTATTGTGCCAATAGACACTTCTGTTGACAGGTTCAGTCTAGTATAAGTAAAGGTAAATTCCACATTGAGGAATCATATCTTTCGTGTGAGTTTGGAAATTTCAGCAAGTACACCTTCTTGGGAAAAGTGCACAACTTTCTTGGGAGCTAGTCTTCTAGGGTTTGAGCACCCTCTTGTGTGCTAGGTTTTATTGGTGGTGAAGGTCTTTCTCTCGAAGAATATAGCAAAGGATTTTGGTTGGGTTTTCTTCCCTTGTTGAGAAGGGTTTCCTAGAATACTTCTTGTGTTCTTGTGCATGGTGTTTCTTATTGTGATCTTGGTTGTTGCAACATTAATGGTTATGTTTATGTCAAATGCTAAAATGAAATGAACTTCATGCTTAACCTTTCTTATAGAAAAATCAACATGGTTTCAGAGAATAGGTCTTGAAGAACCCATTGCACAAAACATATTTCAACCATCCTCTCTCTTCTGCAAAAAACCGTATGACCCTCCTAGGGTTCCCAGAAAATCTGTACGACCTGCTCTTCTGAAGGTTTTCAACACTTGGCGCTTGGAATTTGGGGATAAAAAGTGCATAGGAGTGTATGACCTACTTCAACGCACCTCCAACAAACTTCATATCGAAATTATGAGCATTTTGAAATTTTGGCCCTAGGGTTTCTAGGGTTTCACTAATTTCTGTAGAAATTTCAGTATTAGGGTTTCTGCAACTCATTGAAGGAGCTCTTTAGCTCACCATTGTTATCATATCTTTCAAAGGATTATTTTTGGCAATCATAAGTCCAATAAAACCTAAAAGTGCTAGCCTAGTCTAGCCGTTAGGTTTTCTAGCCCATTTGACAAAGGGTTGTGAAGAATCTAAAACTATGATGGAAGATAAGCTTGATGGATGAAGAAACTTCAAGTTCCTGGAAGACAAGAATTCAAAAGAAGACTTATTATGGGTGATACAAAAGGTGTCACTATGACATACCTCCTTCATGAAGATGTCATAAGATAGAGATTAACCATGTGCCATTGGAGAAATCATATCAGTACCCTCAGGTATGCACTTATATATATATATATATATATATATATATATATATATATTATTTGTATCATTGTCATGAGGGTAATTGTAGGATGAAGGAACCTTTTTATGAAGTCTTGGATCCAGAGGGATATTAATGCATTCAGAGGAACAACACACTGGAAGTGAAATAATCCAGGTTTGATTGATGTAATTGTCATTCCTCTAACCTATATTTCTAAAGTTTGCTACATTATAAGTATGTGTTGTAGCTGTGACAACAATCCTTAAATTTTTTTGATTCTAGAGATGTACTCATTATTCTCCTTTAGGATATATTATTGTTTTGGTTCGTATTGTTTTCTTGTTCCAGACATGTTAAAAACAAAGGAATATGCTTATCCTTTGGAGGGAGTCACCTGACTCAGAGGGATTCAAAACTATTTGAGAAAGAGGTAGAATAGAACCATCCTTGATACAATCAATGCAATAATGCATGATCATAATATTTCTATGATTCCATGTGCAGAAGCATGCATGACACACTATATGTTCAGAACAAGAGGCTTCACCAGACTTTGAAAAACATTACTCCCAAACCTTCACTGGAGTGAAGCCCGAGATTGAAAACTTAAGGATATTTGGGTGCCCAGTGTATTTTTCATGTACCTAAAGAGAAGAAGTCCAAACCAAACCCTTTAGGGAGAAATGATATGTTTATAGGATAGCAATGAATATTCGAAGACATTCCAGATCAACATTCTTGGTCAGAGATAGATTGAGACAAGCAGAGATGTTGTCCTTGAAGAAGAGTTAGCCTTTCAAAGATCCAGAGAATCTCAGATGGAGATTGATAGTGAGACAATGCCTTCTCCCCCTTCAGTAGTTCAGAGGGAGACAAACATTATTCCAACTAATCCAGTTGCTCTAGTTGATATATTCAGAGATATTACAATAAGGCATAAAAGGTATGCCTAGGCTCACTCTACAAGAGGCAGAGAGACATACAAGCCTCTCAAGGCACATCTCGAGAGAACAAAGATATTTTTTGAGATACTCTTCATCCATGAGCCGCATCATTGATTCTGAGCCTTCTTGATAAGCAAGATGAGAACATGTATGGTAAGATGCCATAACAAAAGAACACCCGTATATTTTAAAAGAATGATGTATAAGATATTGTTCAGAGACTAGAAGGGAAGTCTGTGATGACTTCCAAGTGTATCTATAAGATCAAGCATACAAATGATAGAAGTGTTGAGAAATACAAAGTGAGATCTATAGCCAGAGGTTTCTCACAAACATAGGGAGTTGTCTATGATGAAACCGTTGATCCATTAAACCTGATACACTTCCATCCATACTACCATCCATGAGTTGGAAACTATATCATATGGATGGATTCTTGATAAGTTTGGGTTTCAACAAGAGTGTTGCTGATCCAAACCTATATTATTACAGTGTTGGTGACAAGAGCCTGATTTTGATGACTTATTCAGAAAACCTTGTTGTTGGATACAAGTAAGCTTTGACTTCTGATTTCGAGATGAAGGATATGAGTATGATGCACCACTTCTTAAGACAAGAAGTATGATAGAGGACTGATGAGATTTTCCTAAGTCAAGGAAAACACACAACAAGAATATTAAAATAAGTTCAGTATGATAGAATGCAAAACCACCATGATGGATTTGAAGAAAATGAATGATGATGATTCAGATGAGATTGATCCACAATTGATTGGATCATTGATGTATCTAGTTAACACCAGAACTTATTCATGCTATGCAGTGAATGTACTTAGTCAATCCATGAGTCAGTTGAGACAAACTCACTAGATAACAGTAAAGAATGTATTGAGATATATATGAGGCACAGTTGGATATGGCCTGAGATATGCCTCCAATGTGAACTTGATTTTGCAGGATATGATGATATAGATTGAGCAGAGAGTACAGTGGACCGAAAGAGAACATCCAATTGTTGTCTTACCATGAAGTTTGCCATGATTTCCTGATGCAACAGGAAACAAAAATCTGTGGCTTTAAGTACCATAGAAGCAAAGTATATAAAATCAAATGTGAGAAGCCATATGGATTCACAAGCTTCTGATAGATTTACTTGACCATGAAATGGATACTATGATGATAACCAAGAGCAGTGTGTAAAGATATTTGAGAACCCAATGTTTCCTGATGGATCGAAACATGATGAGATGAAATATCTTTATATCAGAGATATGATGCAGAGGAAAATAGTACACATGCAATACCTTCATACACATGAGCAGATTGCAGACATCTTCACCAAATTAACTTGGTGAAAAATGCCTCCCTATTTGAGAGGGAGTGTTGATGACTCCAACCAAGACAAAGTTCAAAGTACATCCGTATGAGACTTGGCATGATGAAGAATGCCTCCCTAGCTGAGAGGGAGTGTTGATGATTGCAATTACATAAAGACATTCTCCAGCTTACAAAACTGAGAAAAATCCCTTGAGAGGGGTGTGTGGTTTCTATCTAATAAAGAGATGGAATGTAGAGATGGCCTCCTCCTTACAAAGAGTTGAGAAGAACTCCAGATGATTCTCCTATGTAACACAATTAGAAAGGAGATCTGCAGAGTTGGACGTGCCTGTGGTTGAGCACAAGATGAACGTGTGAAATCCCAAAGTGTTGGGTGCATCATCATGAGAACAAAAATGAAGATGATGTATTAGCCTTCTCTAAGTAGAGAGTTGATGAGAAACTCCAGATGAATATCCTATGTAATGCAGTGGGAAAGAATATCTGTTGAGTGGACGTGCCTGTGGATGAGCACAGGTGAACGTGATCCTATTGGCTGAGCACTAGAAGTGGTTCTTATGTGCAATGCATTGAGCTAGAGATATGGACATCCATATGGATGTGCCCCTAGTGGATGAGCACTAGTGGGTGTATGATATCCCTTGCTATATTTTTCAAGAGTTAGACCTTCCTGTAACCCTAATTGCAATGTAAAGTGTACATGTCGCCCCCACCTTAATGTAATTGTTAATTAATGTAAAAGATAATTAATCTGGTCAATATTAATTATATTATGAGATGGAGAGGTCGGCCATGTTGTGCCAATAGACACTTATGTTGATAGGTTCAGTCTAGTATAAGTAAAGGTAAAGTCCCCATTGATGAATCATATCTTTCATGTGAGTTTGGAAATTTCAGCAAGTACACCTTCTTGGGAAAAGTTTGCACCTCTCTTGGGCGCTAGTCTTCTAGGGTTTGAGCACCCTCTTTTGTGCTAGGTTTTATTGGTGGTGAAGGTCTTTCTATTGAATAATATAGCAAAGTATTTTGGTTGGGTTTTCTTCCCTTGTTGAGAAGGGTTTCCCAAGATACTTCTTGTGTTCTTGTGCATGGTGTTTCTTCTTGTGATCTTGATTGCTGCAACATTAATGGTTATGGTTAAGTCAAATGCTAAAATGAAATGAACTTCATGCTTAAAATTGATTATAGAAAAATCAACAATAATTTGTAGCTATAAGAATCCACTTACAACCATTACTTGAGTTATCCTTCAATTCAACAATAAAATCAAGGCCCTAGTGTTGGAAGGGTGCTTCTACTACAATTAGTTTAAGAGGAAGGAATTCTAGATTTTACTTCCCTGTGAAGAACTAATATGGCTAGAAAATTCTTATGAACTTATGCATATATGAAAATATAACTGGCCAATAGTAACCACCTATTATAATCTTGTGGAGGTGGTATTTGTTGCATACTGTCCTCCAAATAGTCCTTTAAGAAATTCATCCATTAACTTCTTTGCTTCTTCTGGGCCTAGGCATATGAGAATCAAACCATATATATTTCTCCATCCAAGGCCTTTGTCAATGAAAAAATACTTAGAGGCCTTTAATCTTAAATATATCTTATTGTGATATCGAAGGTGCCTTAGAATCAAACCATATATATTTCTCCATCCAAGGCCTTTGTCAGTGAAACAATACTTAGAGGCCTTTAATTTTAAAGATCTCTTCTTGTGATATGGAAGGTGCCTCGGAGTTGTAAGTTTATTGATATAGAAAATAATATCCATGTACCAATCATGATGCTCCAATTCTTCAATTACTATTGAAATCATATAGGATGCATCACCATGTAGTCCAAGAGAAGCTTCATTTTTTTCTACAAAAATCTACATCGAACATCTGCCTTTGATCAATTTTGTGGCTATAATTTCCAAATATTATTCCTGAATCTTAGTCACCCACTTACCTCTAGTTCCAAAACAATATTGTTGAGCCAATATATCTTTTACAATTGGATGGGGAATGTAGGCAATCACCTTGGAATATCTAACATACATTCAAAAATGCTTCAAGGATTTTACCAAAGCATTAAGCTTGATTTTCCATAATGGAATATTTTAACTCGACATCCCTGATAAATTTACTCATAAAGGCTATGGTTTTTTCTTCAACTTGATCATTATTTTAAATTAATACACCTACAATTGTATCATTAGAAGCATAAAAAAAAAATGAAAATTCTTGGAATAATTTGGGCTTACCAATACTGGAGATTTTACAATAGCTTCTTTGATAAGTTCAAAGGCTATCTTACTGTATTCATCCCATTTGAAAATGACATATTTCTTTATAAAATTTGTTATAGGCTTGGTGATCTTGGAAAAATTTGGATGAAATTGATCTTTTCAAAAAATGATTGCAAAGCCTTCTGAGTTTGAGGTAAAGTAATTTCCTTAATTCCTTTTATCCTCTCATGATCAATTTTTACCCCGTATTTTGAAAAAATATTCCTGAGAAGATTTCTTTTGAAACAATATTCAACAACTCCAAATATTGATTTCTTTGGGTTCAATGAGATTCCATACTCGCGGAACCTTTCAAATACTTGTCAAAGATGCTTAACATGGGATTTACTATCTCTTGAAAACATTGCGAGGTCATCTTGATAAATTTCAATTATTCTTCCCATGAAATATCTGAATGCATAATTCATGGTTCTTTGAAATGTAGCACTTGCATTCATCAGACCAAAAGGCATCCTCAAATACTCATAACTTCCCCAAGACATGGTGAATGTTGTCTTTGTTCACCAAAACTTGATTGTAACCTGAAAAAACATCCAAAATTGACAACATCTATGACCCTTTGATTCTCTATAGTAGATTTTCCATGTTTGGAAAAGCATAATTGTCTTTCTCAGATGTTGCATTGATATTTTTGAATTCCACACAAAGCGTTATCTCAATAGTATTCTTTCGCACTATCATTGGATTAGAGAACCAAGCATAATGTCTTGCAAGAGCGATGATTCTTGCTTCATATAATTTCTGTAACTCTTTTAGCACAAGAAGATCCAACTTCAGATTAATATTTTGAAGTGGCTTGGCACCTTCCTTCAAGGGTATAGTGTGTTGAATTATATCCCCCTTATAGGCCTTCAAATCATCATAGGAGAACGCAAATACATCCCCAAATTCCCTCATAATATTTTCGATTGTCTTTCTTTCCTTTCCTAATATTCCTTTGCCAATATTTATCATCTTTGGATTATTATTTGATCCAATATTGACTTCCTCATCATGATCAATATTCTCTTTCTCCTCCTTATACCTGTCATGTTCGTCAAACAAATCTTTAAGAGGTACAAGGCCTACTAGAATCATGTTTTCCTTTATTTCTTCTTCTGAACCTTCTTCTCTCCAATCGATCGAGTTCTCGGAAAATTACTACAAGTTGTTCATGAATCTTATAATCTGTGCATCATCATTGAAAACCTGCTAGTTGATGAAGTTATTTGGGACTAACGGTCTGAAAATAATAACCATTTTTCCATTCTTCACTAAATCATCAAAAATCTTGTTGGCCCTCGACCAATTTTTGAGGAAACTTTGGGCAGATTTGACCCACTTTTGGACTTCGACATGTTGGTCGAAAAAGAAGCACCCAGGCATAGATGAGATCATGGATCTCACAGATTTTTAGGGTTATGTGGACCCAGTAAAGGGTCCTCTAGGGTTTTTGTAATGGTTCTATGGGATGTCGGCCCATGGGGTTTTCCCATGTTTAGGCCTTATTGTAAGGGTTTGTAGAATATCAATAAAGAAGACTGTATTGTAAAAGTAGCTAGCTAGCGAAGTGAATCTAGTTCTATGTGAACAAAGTTGATTTGTGCAAAGGAATGTATGTATATGGTTATGATTTTGTATAGGGTGAAAGTGCTATGATATAGGGTTTTGGATATGTGCATTTGAACTAGATTTGGAAGGAGGATATGGTGCTTAGTGTGCAGATCTCCTGTCTTGTGCGAAGCTCGAATCTGTGGCTTAGTGCACATAAGTGAATGAATGTAAGATTCAAGCACATAATAAAGAGGCAAAGCACTTGGTGGACATAGCCCCACACTGGGGTGAACCACATATATCTGGTGTCTCATGGTTTTCTTTGTGCAATTTTATTGATTGGTGCATAATCTTTTGTTATTACTACGCTAGATCTATCCTAGATTATGTTCTGCGATGTTAATAAGGTGAGTAAACTAATGAATGTCACTTCCTAAGCGTTAACAAAACATTCTGTGAAGTGTTAGTATCACAGATTTGTGTCCTATCTTGGTTACAGACACCTGCGTCCTGTAACCCCCATACTTATACCTTGGGTGAGACTTCCCGTGCTTCGTAGGTGTTTCCAAAAGGGCCAGTAGTCGGGGTTTTGTTGGTGTGTTGTTAAGCGTTGAACCCTGGGTTTTCCCCTGTGCCAACAAATGGTTCCCTTGCCGGGACCTGAAACTGTGATTGCTAGGAACTGATGTAAAGAAAAAGAGAATCTCTGTGTGTAGATCTGCTGCTGAAGTGTGCAGTACTCTACTTGACTTGCGAAGATTTGTGCCTAGATTGTAAGATGATCTGAAGAAAAGAGGTAAGATCCTAAAGAAGAAGTCTTTGTGCTTTGGTAAGAGAAAGAAAAGTGAAATTTTTTGTTTCGAAAGAATGCATTTAAGTCTATTTAATAGATTCTATCCTAGTCTGAAGGCTAGGGAACAATTGAAAGAAAGAGTTGATTTTAGTACATTTAATGGAAATGAAGAAAAATATGTTATTCCTATGCATATAAAGAAATTTTGGACTAATAAGTGGATGCAGGAACCTAGAAATATTTTTTGCAGATTGGAGGTCCAACACTATGATCCTAGAGGAAGTGCGCAGTACAAAAAAGGTCGGGGAACATTTAAAAGAAAAAGAGGATTGATATTGTGTTATAATTGAAAAAGGCCGAGACATCTGGCTAAGGAATGTCCTGAGGTAGGCCCTATTTGTATTTGCTATAAGGTTATTGGTCATGAAGTTGAGGATTGTCCAAGGATTATCGCTAAAGTTGAAGGGATGAACGTGAGACAAGAAAACTATGAAGAAAGTCAAGAGACTAAGAGCATGATAGAAAATCATAAAGAGAAAGGGTCAGAGGAAGTTCAGACTATGATATTACAGTTGAAAGAAACGATGGATGCTCACAAAGATGTCAGTTTACTAGAAAGCCTGAAAGAAAAATAATGCATAAGTGCAAGAATAGAAGACTTCGACATAGACTGTGTCTTGGATGAAGAAACACAAGTGAATACTATGACAGAAGAAACTTGGGGAAATTTTGGGAAAGCCTACCGTGGTACCTTCGTTAGGAAGGATAGGCTTGTTTAAGGGAAAGATGATAACCTTATGTGGAAGAGTTACTAATGTACCTATTATTGTTCATGGAACATCGAATGAAGAAGAACTTGAAGTCATTCGGTTTTTTGGGGACAACGCCCCCTTCCCACTTTTTTAGGTAAGACTTGGATTGAGAAGGATCAGATCAAAAGGAAAGAAGAGGAAGAAGCTACACAAAATAAAAAGCAAGATTTAAGGGATTTCATAGCTAGGAAAATAGACCGACTAATAGAAGAATGAGAGGATAAGTCAAAGCAACATAACAACATAACAATGCAGGAGGAACAAAAAGCAAGAGATTAGCTGCCAAGGTTGAAAGAATGCAAGAAGGCTTGAAGGACCTATCTATTCAAGAAAGATGTATGTCCACCCAGGAAGTGTTAAGAAAAGGGATATTAACTTTAGAATCCTTGAGGGCACCTCAACAGTGTGAAGCCACTACGCTAGGGGAAGATAAGAATAAAAATGGAAAGAGGATCCCATAAATAGTTAGAGAGACTCAGATAACAGGAAAGAAGGCAAGGAATCTCAATAAAAAGAAAGCTAAGTTGGAAAAGCTATAAGAAGCTACAGAGACCAGATGGAAGACTTCACATACTGGAACCTCGCAGGAGGCAGGTTCACAGAATTTGAACCTCGCTAGAACAACATGACCGCGCAGAATTGGACTTCGCCATGGAGAAGTTATATGACCGTTAAAGATGCCCCGACCGTTAGAATGACACTCCAAAACGGTTAAAAAATGAATTTATGGGCTGATGGACCAGTTTTGGACGTTGAGATCGCGCCACAATGGACAAGTTTACATTGATGGAATCATTTCTTGGCCATTGGAAGATCCATCACGATACCCTGTTTATTTAACTCGTCGATTGTTGCGCCAGGACCACTTTTTTCTACCTGTGATTGACTGGGATAAGAAAATAATTTTATGAGTGTCGAGCTATGCTATCTGAAATTAGACCCTACCTGTTCGTTTGTCTACCCCGCCTGTCTGTTTGTCTACCCCGATCTGTCTGTTTAAAATCTAGAATGTCAGGTGAGCCTAGTGAATTGGAGAAGTCTATCGAGGAAGTCCATAAGAAGCTAATGGCTGACACATTGATATCTGAAGGTATCTAGGCATCGTTGAGTAGGGGACTGCAGGATTCCCCTTCGATTGGATGTCATTCTGGCCATGTCAACCCCTTAATTGAGCAGCGAAGTAACCGACGCGGTGATCTGGCTAATGCAAAGGAGATCCCATTGATCCTACCTGAATACATTCCACCTTTGGCTGGCACTATTAACGGTGACAACATCCCTCGCGACTTTTAGTACTCCATTTTTACTGCGTACATTCTGAAATGAATTAGCATAGTCGAGAGTCAGTTAGGACATATCTCGTTGTTGAAGAACAATGAATTCAATTTAGAATACCGAAAGAACTACGCCATGTTGGCCCCTCACTACTATCTCATGAAGACAACTGGGAAGAAGCTTAGCCTCGTCTCACAGCCATGGATTAATGGGTTGGCGCAGTCCACCATGATGAATGTGATGAAGATCCCGCATTTTGGCCTCCACCAAGAGGTTAACTCTTGCGTTAAAATCCTCTTGTCATGATATCATGGAATATACCTGTGGCTCAACAAAAGGATTACTATGGATCAAATGCTGATCCACCGGATCACATGCTTAAGGGTGAAGGGTCTTGAACCTCGACAGTTTTATCCAGGGAAGGCCTTAGACCGATCTTTGGCACAACGCATCAAGGAAGCTTATAGAGAAGTAGAGAAAGGAAAGTGAGGTTACAAGGTAGCCTCTATACAGGATGACGCAGTCCATCTCGCTTGCCAACTCCTAGGTGGCAAGCTCGTAAGGAATAACTGTGCCACATAGGTCACTGGGTTTGTGGTGGACCTCGCAGGAAAATGTGTGGAGGGCATGTAGATGAACTGGGAAAACTACCTCGTCAATGAGCTAGAGAAGGATTGTCGTGAAGCCTAGTACTTGGGATACGAATTCCATTACAGTTGGCTGATCATTTTGATCGCATTTGTCACTTGGAAAATGCCTGAAGGAGCCACCTTCCCAGAGATCAAACCCTCGGAGTCATTGGCCACTCTGTTTTCCACCCTGTGGTACACCAATGACATGACGAAGTAGTGGCAGTCCAATGCCGTGTTTCATGCATACTATCAATAGTTAAAGGTCGCCATTGAATCATTTCCACACATGACAC
>ML782109.1:270557-291842 GCA_009831015.1 Picea engelmannii | reverse complement strand
CCGTCTGATCTGACAGAGAAGCAAGGAGGTTACGACTGTTTCCAAGGTTCAAGCTTAGGAGATTGTGAGCCGTAGGATCCTCACTTAGATACCCATCAGTCATGGGATCTGACAGGAGTTGCATGAGGGTTAAACTCTCGCAAGTAGAGTGAAGGTCCCGAAAGATGTCGGTATATCGGGGTTTTTGAATTCGGGGTATTGGAAGTCTCGAGGATAGGAGATTGGGTCACTTCCTAGTGAAAATCCCAATTTTGATCTGGACTGTCCATCTGTTGAGACACATGGCAGATATCAAGAACCCGTCGATATTTCAGCTACTAGGGTTTTGAGTTGATAGAGAAACTGCGACATCGGGGAATCGCAAGTCGTGAAATCCCAAGATTGAATCAGGAACGTCCATCAGTTGAGACACGTGGCAACGATCAAGAGCCCATCGAAATTTTGCATGTCAGGAATTCGAGGTTCAAGAGGATAGGAGAGTCCATCGACATTTTTGGATTCGGCATTTTGCGAATCCTGAAGACAGGAAGCACACACATTTCAGAACTGCGAAGTCCGAAACCCCGACAGGGTGGAAAGCTCCATTGTGGGGCCAGCTGACGTCATTTCATCATATAGGAGGTCGAAAATCGAAACTTCGAGAGTTCCGAGGGAAAGAACCCATAAGAATTTGATTTCCCGATATCACGAAGTGACGAGGACCGTCCATCTTGAGGGGATGTGTGACAACATTCTAGGGTTTCGAAAAAAAATCCCGAAAGGCAAGGTCATTTCGAAACTTCAGGAGTCGAGAGACCCAGAGGTCGGGCACTTGAGTTGCGAAACTTGAAAGGGATTGCTGTCATATAAGGGAAGGTCATGTGGACCAAAGATATAGCCCAGGGGGATAAGTGAAGTTAAAGCCGTTTAGGAAAATTGGCATATTGGAGATCGAGGGATCGAGAAGACTGAGGTTCTCGACAACGAGAATCGTGAAACCCCGAAACCCGAAATTTCTGTCAGGAAGAGATCAAGTATGCGCGGAAGCTGTGACAGGGGAAAAGGAAGGACCTGTGAATCAGGTTTTTAACAGAGATTCCAGTGAGGAATCGAAAGAGCCACTTCGGCTCGAAGGTGAAATTAGAACGATCCATTAAGACTGGGAGGTCAATGCAGAGACTGTGGCCGAGGCAAGGGCACAGTTGGCGTCATCGCATAGTTAGGTCACTTCGAGAGGGATACCTGGAAACCCCGTATCTCAACACATGGTCTCCCACATGGTATTGACATTAATACTCATGTCCCCACGATCAAATGATAGCGAGGGATCCTGAAGTATCCTTAGATCCACGGTCCACAATGATTGTAGGGCCCCAACGCGCTCTCTCTTTATCAGAAGGCTCATTTTAAAATCTCTGCAATCAGAAAAGTACTCGCCCAACTCGGTCTAATCGTGGTCGTTGATCCTCTAACCCGATGAGATCAACGAAGTTGGTGAATTGCGGGCCGTGAACTAGCACGTCCGCTAATTTCACCTCTGTGCTCTGCAATGATTCCTCACCATCGATCTTCGTTCACAGATCGATGGTTCATGGTGATTGCGGGGCCCAATATTCGAACATCTGGGAAGTTCTCGCTCGACTCTCTCTAATAGAGGTCGTTGATATTCCATCCCCAATGAGATCAATGACATTGGTGAATTGCGGGCCGAGAACTAGCGTGTCCACTAATTTCACCTTCGCACTCTGCAATGATTCCCAACCATCGATCTAATTGAGAGATTGATTTTGATTTGTTAATTCCAGTGGGTCTCTGAGTCGATCCGACGACTGTGATGGGTTTTCCTCCCGATGAATGGTTCACATACATCTCCCCTGTCAGGTTCCTAATTTCTCTATGACTCTTGGGCTATGAGCTCTACCCTTAACTGAATTTTGACTAAGGCTGTGGGTGCGAATTCAAGGCCTCTCAGACTTTTGGTCTGAAAGAAATGCCTCTCTAACTTAAAAAACTTTAAGTTCTGAAACATGACAAGGTAACTAGTGAGGTTACTGAGATGGTATTAGTTCCAAGAGGCCCGCTCCAACTCAGGGGATGTGAGGTAGCTCTCTGGGGAAAACACCTTCGAGAGTTAAATTGGAGCATACGGGAAGAGCATAAATATAAGTTCTCAAAGAAGCCAACATATATACATAATTTAAACTTTTCAATGCAGAAATTATTTACAGATGTGTAAATACATGCATGCAACCATTAAATATCAATTCAATGTATAAAGTATGGAAACACTTATCAGAACCGGATAACGTGAAGCGATTGCTGGAAGGGGTGCCCGTTTCTACCCAACCATAGGCTCAGTCACTCCTAACAGATTTACCACTAGCCACCCCTAAGATAGACCATGATGCTTTCAGATTGACTCTCTTCTTCTAGAATTGAAATAGATAGGGACAAATGTTTCTCTCCTTCTCCCCGACTCAGTCTCTATTTCTTGCGATCAGAACATACTCTTTTTCACAATTCTTCCTCGAACCCGAGAGATCAGTCTCTCGTCTCTGCACTCTTCGTAGGCCCGAACTAGGGAAATAAATACCACAATATAAATAGGATTAGGAGATAATTAATTAAGTGTTGAGATATTAAATAAATATGCTATAAGAAATATACAACACAAGGAAATCACTCTTAAGGAGGTGGGATAAGCATACTTTACCACATAAAAGTGACATTTAATTGCACAAATCAAGAAAAAATGATGCACCTGAATTACCTCTTCATTATATGTTGTAAATTGGATCGGATTTCTGATTTACACAACTTCTAGAATCTGATGTAAGATAATTAATGAAAAAAATGCAAATTTTGGACAAGGAAAAATACCCCAATAGTGCCAAAAAACACTTATAATGAAGATTCCTTGGGCTCTTTTTCTAGGAAAATGATTAATCAATGTAAGGAAAAACCATCAATGAAATATTGTGAGTACAAATGTATGATAAACATGTAACTAGCTCAAACTTGCAAAGAAAGCAGTGAATCCCCCTAAGGTTTCACCAAAAATCTCCAAAATGTAAAATAACAACTATGGAGCACTTAGGAGATAAATTTCATCATCATAAAGCATTAGATATCCTTTATAAACAATCCACAAGTGAAAATATATCTATGGTAGAGTTAGAATTTACCTTTTAGGGTTAAACCCTAGCTTTAGGGTTTGACCAACTCCAATTTTCTTTGTTGCAATTTAATTTCCATAATTGATAAACCTCTTAAATCAGCCATAAAAATGTTAATAGAACCTTAGAGCACATTAAAACTAGAGTCAATTTTCCTCCTTAGGGTTAGAGTTCAACAATGAAGCATAAACCCTAGAATAAAATTGTCTACAAAATGAGATTTAACCATGAACTTCACGCTCGATTATGAAATAAATATTTTGGTATTTTTATATTTTATCATTTTTTTAATATAATTTTCGTATTTTATATAGCATAAAGATAATATTTAAATTTTAGGATTTTTTTGGTTGGTTGTTGGGAGTTAAGCTTAGTGCCTTATCTCTGCTTAGGGGTTATGGGGTCAAGAAGTATGCCCCTCTAAGAATTGGTTATTCATTTTTTATGGATTAGATTTGGAGACTAGTTCCTAAAGGCTAGGAGTCCCTTATCTAATCAAGACAAACCATAAATACCAATGCCCTACATGAAGGGTTTCCTCAAGGGAATATCCTTCACCAACAAGATCAACAAAATATTAGAAATGATACTTAAAATCCTTGCCAACGAGAATAAAAATAATCAAAACAAGAAATAAGCACTTACCAAATCATTTTATGGAATATGGAAGAGATACAAACCCTAGATGTCCTCCTTCCAAGTAGTTGAGTAACTCCTCAATGGATCAATCTTGATAGCTCTAATAGAAACTTGTATATTCACAATAGTCTCTGAAGTACCAAGAAGAGTGACCAAGAAAGAAAGAGCTCCAATAATTGACACCAAAACACGAAGTAAGATATCTTCTATTAATGGCTTGAAATGATCTCCAACAATTCACAACAATTTGAATGAGAGGAGTGCCTTTACTTATACATGAGGCTCACAACTCTTTCTCATTCTTTATTCCCTAAATCCAGGTTAAGGAAATAACATAAAAGTGACTTTTCATCCACATAACTTGGAGACTAAGTCAAAATAAAATGAAAAGATGTTTTACATGCTAGAAACCCTCATAAAAGAGGTGACATCATCCTTCTAAGGGAGACAATTTTCTCTGAGGGTGCAACGTTCCATCCAAACATGACTTGAGAGGCCTCAAAATGTGGGAAGGAATTATCCTTGGCAACCCTAGCTCCAATGTTCACCTTCAAAGTAGGGAGTGAACTCTCCAAAAGTCCAAATAAGGTCTCTAAAGGTAGATGGATTCTCTGTTTCGGCTATCAAGTCTTCAAAAAGTTGTCAAAATCCATCCACATCATCATGAGTGAGTTCCATGTCATATCTTCAAGGTGTAAAGTCACTTAAGTGACCTCCACATCATCAATTCAGCTCAAATAAACTACAATGTCCTCATGAAATGCCCCAAGTGAGGGTTGGCCCTATTTATTAAGTAAAAACATCTCCAAAAAGTGCCAAAGTATGGGAGTGCTCTAGCATATTCCACATGGCATGTGTAGAATCTATCCACGTGGATGAAAATATCATGTCCATGCTTTCAAGAGTGTGACCAATGCCTTGAAAAATATGATGTGCCTCGAAAACTATGATACTGCCTTGGGAAATGTGAAACTAGACAATCATGTGTAAAATCATCTCTAAGGGCCCATGACCAAAGTGCAGTACATACAATAAGAGAGAGGGTCCATGTAGGGTAAAATAAGTGTGTTAAACCATGGGTGTGACAACTCTTACAAAATGCAATCACCTTTTACATAGAAAAAAGAATAAGTGAGTAGTTAGGCCCCCCGTAAATCATGTATCCTAGTAGATCCACCTTAGAATGTTTGCATACTTGATGCGAGAGCATATTCGCCCACATCAACCATGTTGATTTTGAGCCTAGGAGGGGTATTGACATTTGTTAAGCAATCTCAAATTCCTTAAGTGTAATTAACACAATCATTTTCTAAGTTATTAGATAGCTTCTAGAAGGATTGACTCATGTAAGAGGATATTTCCTCGTGAAACCTATTCGAAAGTAGTGATAACTGGAAGATAAGATTAGGATGAGTAATTCGATTCCAATAAGATGAGATTAAGGTATCTAGTAATAAAATCTAGTTATAGAAATTTAGGAGGTTGTTAGAGTTATGATAGGTTTGAAGTAATCTTCTTTTATGTAAGCATACCGGAAAAGAGAAAAGTAGAGAGGGGTGGCCAAGAAATGTGAAATTAGGCCAGGAGATGAGTGTACAGAATTAAAGAATGTACAAAATTAATTAAAAATAGTTTCATTATGTTATTGATTGTCTTTGTGTGAGGAGTTATAGCTTATATGTGTGAATCTGGCAATGATACAATGATGAAAGAAAAACCCAACGCTTTCAAGTGGAGAGATAGGCTCAAAAGGATGCCAAAGGTGTGTAATCATGGAAATGGTATTAAAACAATGTACTTCCAATAAACTGTGTGAATGCTCTCTTTAAGGGTTTCTGTGTAATTTCCTTTCTCCACAAGTGTGAGTATGTATGAATTTGTTGAATTCAATTCGAATCAACATGGTTATTCTCAAACTAGTCATTTTATTGTATAAATCTTTATTGACTACAAACTCGTAGCATTTGATTCCCATCATAATTATTATTGGGTATATCATGATTTAGTAGCAATCATGGACATATTGTTATGCAATTGGAAGTGCCTGAATTCAAATTGAGTTTATAGGGTTGATTTTAAGATACAGGGGTTTCGCTGCAAATTGTTGGGTTTTGAAGTGCATTGAAATGCGTTGAAGAAGGCGCGTCAAATTCAAGTGGAGTTCTCTGCGTTAAATCCAGTCGAAGGTTCTTCAATAAATGTTGAATTGAGTTTGGAGAGGATCGATCTCAGAACTTGTAAATATTTCTAGGAAGGGTATTTATTTTCATTATTGAATATTGAAGGAAATCAATCCATGATTCATGAATGTGTGAAAGCATTCTGAAGAGAACACTAGATTTGATAATGCTAGGGTATCATGATCTCTGCGTGTTAGGACGAGAAATTTGTAAAGTAACATGCAGATCATTGTTATAGTGATTCTGGTAGCTTGTGGTGTTCTTCCTACCCTAGTTGAGTTCCTATAACTTATATATAATTCATGAAAACTACAATAGAGTATTATTAAAAACTGGTAATGGGGAGAGGAAAGTCTGTCAAATGAGCTATTTAATTTAAATTCCAAAACAGAATAACATGTTATGTGTTGATTGTAGGTGTAGATGTAGGCCGAGACTCATAAGCTTAATAAATGAGTTTTATTGCAGGGCTTGATAGCCCTGCATCCATACCTACCTATCTAGGACATAAATTCCCAACATGGAGGGAGTTACCATCACCAAGAGATAGTCGGTTGGAGAAATAAAACCAGGAACCCTAAGAATGGAGACTAAAAAGACACACCATGACCATCCATCTAAGGGGATATGGGAAACCAACTGACCAACATTTGTATATCAATAATCCCATCATGGCCAAAAACAAAGAAATCATCACACTTTGAGTTCATCAGAGTGGTTGCATCTCGTGAGAAAATGTAGGGTACACTGCAGAAAAACTGAGGTGTAACATGTAGGAAAGTATATCAATTTTGAAAACCCAAGCCTTCCGGGCGCACACACCCATAAAATTATATGTCCACAAGATTCCTCTTACCTTCAACATGTCCACTCATGTTTTTTGTAATGGCCCCTTCGTTATGACTACAAGCGAAGTAGAAGTGCAATATTTGTTTTTTTTGTTTTTTGTTTTTAGGGCAAGAAGGCGATGACGACAACAATTTACCTCACCACTGACGATGAAAGTAAGCATGCATTCCAGGAAACATGAAACTATGACTCAATGCACTAGCACAGGAGAAACAGGGTGAAACATGCGTTAAGACAAGGAGAAACGACTACCCGTCCGACACAACAGGACCCCTCCTACAATCCAAGAGAAAACATCCCCCTCTCGACACAACGACCTTGATGAACAAAGACTAGAACCTCAAGGTGCACGAACCAAATGCATGAAGACATTCAACCCATGCACAAAACCAAACTTACAATGCTCGACAACACTCACACGGAAGGCACCGAATCCGTCCAAGTTATCATTCGCTTCTATCCAAAAAGGGTGTGCCATGATCCCCTCATCAGGAATCATGCCGTCCCCCGGTGATAGACGCGTCAATAACCTTGGCGCAACACATCCTATCTGGACCAAGGACTCTAGAAAACTTCGATGCGCTAGGAGCCAAATAATGACAGGGAGACTATACCCACACCCCACACAAAAAGGTCGACGAGACACAAGAGGATGACTACCAGGGGAGTCATGGCTTCGTCAACCACCCAACCCATTCATCAAGTCTAAACTAGTCAACAGTTACAAATTGTTTTTGACATTGAATATCCATCGAAATTTAGCAAGTCTAAATTATAATTTAGTCTTTAACTTACCAATTGATTAACAATTAATACAATCCAATCGGTCATTCTACTTTACACCATAGCCATTACTTTCAATCTAAATAACATCACCTTCGAATCAATCGACAATTCTACATTACAATTAAGCATTAATTTCAATCGAAATAACCTTGATTACGAATTAGTTCGGCAATGTTGCATTATGATTTAATCATTAACTACAAATTAATTAGGCAAGATTAATCTATACTTTGGTCAATACTCCTAAACTCATTTAACCATTAATCACCATCTAAAAGGGTAATTCTAAGTTAATCCTCGAAATTACAATCTAACTATCAAATGACAATATATAACTACATTAGCCACATCAATGTAAAATGCTACAATATAACACTTGTAATCATTTAAATTACACATGCCGTCTATCTAATATAACCGTACCAAAAATAACTAGCTGTCTGTAACATTAGGAAGGGAACTATTGACTATTAACATCGATGTGGTAATTAATATTAAGAAGGAAACTGATGTCCTTTGACATTGCTGTAGCAATTAGCCTGGAAAATAACATGGCAGTTACATAGCAATTAATCTGACCAATAACATGGCTGTAGCAATTAATGTTTGGCAATGAGAATGATGGGTACACGCAAATTAAAGGAGAATAAGAAGACAAAAAAACTGCAGAAGGATCAACTCGTGGTCATTCGACAATCAACGAAGTCAACATTCTAAATAGAAAAATCGTGTCCCTTCAACAATGAACTCAATTAATCTTTTTTTGGGCAAATCCATGGTTATTTACAACAAACTCAGTCACATTTAATTGGCAAAAATCGTGGGCCTTTACAACAAACTCAGTCATATTTAATTGGAAAAAATTGTGGGCATTTACAACAAGCTCAGACAATCGATTTAATATCCAAAATCGTGGGCGTTTACATCAAGATCAGGCAATCGATTTAAAACAAATTTGTGGGCGTTTTATCAACAAATCAATCAATCAATTTAAAGGAAAAAATGTGGGTATTTCAACAACAATCTATGTCAACTTTTAAAAGCAAAAACATGGGCATTTCAACAACAATCTCTATCAACTTTTAAAAGAAAAAACGTGGGCATTTCAAAAACAATCTCTGTCAAGTTTTAAAAGCAAAAAAGTGTGCATTTCAACGACAATCTCTGTCAACTTTTAAAGAAAAAACGTGGGCACTTCAACGACAATCTCAGACACGTTTTAAATGGAAAAATAATGGTTTCCCTTTTTCATTGCCTGGATGCCAAATGAAAACGCATACATGAATGACCAAAAGCCTTTCCCTTACCAAGATACCAATTATAAAAACACAGACAGGGAAATGATTTCGTTTTTCCATTGCTAGGATACCAATACAACACAAACATGAATAACACAGAAATGTTTTTCCATTTCCATGATACCAATTATAAAAATGCAGACAGGGAATCAATCATTTTTCCATTTCTAGAATACCAATACAACGTAGACAGGAATACCAAATAAAAACGTTTTTCCATTCCAGGATACCAATACAAAAATGCAGACATGAAATCAATTCATTTTTCCATTGCTAGAATACCAATACAACGCAGACAGAAATAACAAATAAAAATGTTTTTCCATTCGAGGATACCAATAGAAAAATGCAGACATGAAATCAATTCGTTTTTTCATTGCTAGAATACCAATACAACGCAGACAACAATAAGAGAAATGCAAGGATCCAATGGGAAAAGTCATTGAAATGATCACAGGGATTCTATTAGTCAAGGAACATAAAAAACCAACAAGGACACAAGATAATCTATATGCAGAGGTCTTTTCTAGATGGCGTAAGTMAAAAAATCATCYAAGGACAATAACAGAGGTAGACGACTGATAGGAGAATCCTTCGCTCATCATCCACACATAGAAAAGTAGGGCGTTGAGATCCATAGGTCTATTAACTCCGAAGGGACGATCGTAGATCAGGCTCCTGGMCGACTGCTCAGGAGAGGACTGATGAGCTAGGGACGAAAGGAAAAAACAACCACAATCTTCACAAATCAATACACCACGGGGCGGTCAAGRCATGCCAGGAATCGAAGGCCATGGGAGTCAATCAATCATCGAGTTATAGGCCATGGAAAAATTCAATCATCAACTAGAACGCTAAGACAATCAATTTACTTAACCAATTAAACTTTCATATCCAAAGAATAAATCCTACTACAATCTACCATGAAAAAATAAAGAAAACGTACAGTTTCCTGATCTCCTGCTCTAAGTTGATGCCTCGTGTGCTCTGTGCAACTCCCTCTTTCTAACCGATGAGACTTCACTGGTACCTCCCAACCAATGCTAGGGTTACTCTTCTTCCTCCTTAGCCCCCCGAGCCGCAAAGGGGCCACACACACTAACTAGAGAATCAACTAGCTCCTAGCTCGCCTCACAAGGCCAAGCTACCACTCCTCACCGAGCTGGGTATCCCAACTCCCACAAGCTAAGTTAGTCAAGTATAGATTTCTGCAGCGTAACGTTACGCCAAACATAAGAGATCTCTCTTCCTCCTCCTCCCTCCTTTATATAGATTTTCGAAGTCCTTTCCCTTTCCAAAATCCCATTTAAATTAATGTTTAATAAATTAATTCCTAAAAATCCTCCTCATACAAGTGTCACCCATCCCTTTCATTCCTCCATAAATTAATTTCTTTAATTAATTAATTACCCCTATTTCCCTCACACACCTAAATTCAATCCTAGAATTGCTCCTAGATGTCCCCATATTCCCTTACAAGTTTTAATGGCTTTCCCCATTACCAATTTACTAGTTGAGTTAATTTAGAAAGTTCTTAAATGCTAGATACCTTACTAAGTTTGACTTTCTATTTTTTCCCTTGTGTTTCCCTTTTCTTTTTATGTTTCCCTCTTTTCCTAGTTTCCTAATTATTTTAGTTTTCCCTCTTTCCCCTTTTCATTTAGAACTCAAATTGGTAGATGTAGAAATTAATTTTTCCCTTTTCCCTTTTTAATTAATAATTTTTAAATTATCATAATATAATAAAACAATTATTTCCTCTTCTTAAATTTGTATCCCAACAAATTTTTATGAATCAATTAAATTGCTTACTCCCTTCTTGTTACAATATTAATGAAGATTATCATCCTTATTTTTTATTATATATATATATATATATATATATTAAAAGGTTAGAAAAATTCTGCCACCAGTATAATTTAGACCTAGACTTTAATTTTCGTGCTGGGCGACATTTTATTAGGGAAATTGTTTTAAAAATTTCTTATCACATTATTCTTCCTAAGGCCATCTAGGTTCATTCATTTATCATTAACAACGTGACATGCCCTTCAGGATGCACTAGGTGCTCCAAGGTTGCCACTCGCCTCATCTGTTTCTATTGTGCGACGTGCCCTTCAGGATGCACTACGTGCTCCAAGGGTGCCACTTGACTCTTTCCATTTTTCTTGCGCGATGTGCCCTTCAGGACGCACCACGTGCTCCAAGGGTGCCAGTCGCCTCTTGACTGACTTGGTAGACATAAAAAACCCCTGGAGTCAATACTCCTCCAAGTGAACTTGTGGGAGACTAAGGGCCTCTAAGGAATAAGACCCCTGCCTTATTGCATGCCCCTTATAATCATCGTGAGCGACTGTCGCAGTCTACCCTCACGACATTGTGGGTCCTCTCGAACTAGGTAAACATTAACCTACAGTTCGAGCCACTGTGGGAGTGCTAGTAGGCTGTGGTAGGGATGTTGTCCACACCTCTCCCTCAACATCTCTAGTAGTCGTGTGTGACCCCTCTACTTCACATGTGATTCTGGTCGACATGCTATCGTTAGCCTGCATCATCAACAAATCATGTCAGAAATATATCCATAATCATATCGTCTAATCAGATGCACTAATATCACATATAAAACAATCAAAACCCAATGGTTCACTCCCTGACTCGATCTGGAGTCCAAGTGGTTCCATCGATGCCTCTGCATCCTCGAGGTCCAAAATCCTGCACACTTAGTAAAACCGAGTCAATAGCACCTGTCTATGTCAATGCAGCAAAACAACATGACATCAACCCATAACGCCTCATAATCAAAATCAATGTTTTAATAGCATAATAAGCCGTATCACTTGCGAGCAAGTGTCCTCAAAGAATAAGTTCGCTCAGTGCGCAAGAGACATACAACCCCTCTTGGTCTAAACTTCATCCCGAACTTTCAAAGTATAAGTGACAAAAATAATGTGTATCACAGTATCATAAGTCTATCTATAAAACAAAAATGGAAACTGCTGGCGCATATCACATGCATCTTCCTAGGTCGTCGAGTGAGGACTATAGTTGTCCCACTGGACCTTGATTGTAACACGCCCCCGAACACCAATAGGCTGGGGAATGTCACTACTCAGACACTTAACTTAGTTCTGACAACATATTGTAACGCCCCAGTATTCAACTGAGCTATGTCACACACACACACACACACACACACACACATATATTTCAAATACATATATATACACACAGACATACATACATATTGAATTGCATGCAATTAAACATATACATACAATGCTCTAGTGGAAGCTTCACATATAAAGCATAAAAAAATAGTTGCATTCTATAAATATACGATTTTCAGGATGAATTAACAGTAAACACATACATGCAACATACACAGGGGTATACCCTTAAACATACAGACAATTATGACATGCAATAAAACCCATAAAATAACACTAAATGAAAATGCAACATGTAAATTCATCACATAACTGGTACTTATCTTGTTAGGAATGTCACCAAATGCGTGTGGACCGTCCATGAATCTCCCAGCCTTAGACTACACTGTTCATCACTCTCAATAGTGAGTCACCCCCGATCTGGGACTAGACTCCACCCGGGTAGGGGATTCCTAACCAGGCTAAAGGTACATGGTCAACCAGAAGGACTCCCTCTCAGGTGTTCACTCAACCATAGCCTACAACCTCTCCTTCCCCACATGCCTGTCCCACCCAAGGAAGTGTGCCCCTTCTCTGCTCAACATTCCTTCGGCTGCCCCAATTCCCTTCCAGGGCTTCAGCAATAGGCTGGACCGAATGTCTCAGAGCGCTGTAGACGTAGTTTAGCACCTTCAGGAAATTGATCCCCAACAATTCTCTCACTCATAGAATTGCTCACGGGCCTAACAAACTGCCTCTTCAATCCCACTCCTAAGCTGACAGGTACACCAATAGGAATGGTTATCGATCTGGACTGGGTACGGTGGTAGGAGGACACGAGGATAGCTCAAGGACTGACATAATGTATCACCGCTATTGGTTCTCTGGTCGAAGGAAAAATGGTAAGATTCTTAGCCATTCTTCCACCCCTCTCTTCCCCCCACAATGGTCGATCCCCTCAAAGGAACTAAGTCTCGACAATAAGTATGCATGTCTCCAACTTGAAACTTGTCATGTTGGAAGCTACTCTGATACACTTGTCCCCTACTTTAGGACTTAGGATAAATTAATTATCCGTACTTTATTTTTTTAATAAATATTAATATAATATTTCTTTTCGACTTTAAGCTCTCTAGTTTAGCCCTGTTCTTAACTTTAGTCCCTCACTATCCCTATTTGGTGGAATCTAGTCCCCCTTCTCTTTTATCATGGTCGGTCTACATGCAGTGATGTATTTTATATTAATCATTAGACATATACAAAATAGGTGCACTGGCCTTTAACATCTAGGCGCTCTGGCCTAATTTCAAAACATAAGCATTTCGACTTATAATACTAGCTCACCAACCTATAATGCATATCATATACATAAAGGTTCACTGACCTTAATATTGCTTGCACTTTAGTTACTGCGCACGGTATCCGCTGGCCTCAAGGTTGTGTTCTTTTTAGTTACTGTGCGTTGTATATGCTGTGTTTAAGGTTGTTTGCACTTTAGTTACTGTGCACGGTATTCAGAAATGTGCACACTACATCACTTTACTGTGCAGTATATGTGCACACCATGCCATGAAAGGTGTATTACAAAATGATGTCTATACATCTCACTAGCTTAAATATACTTGGATTGCATTTGCATTTGGGTTCAGCCGAGGGATATTACAATCCCCTCCCCTTATTTATGCACTGTCCTCAGTGCATCTTGTACCCATATACAACAAAATTTTCAAATTTTTTCAAAAAGATGTGGGTATTCTGCCTGCATTGCATCCTCATGCTCCCAAGTAGCATATTCAGGTCCGTACCAGGTCCATTGGACCTTTACAAGCCCTATGTCTCGATTCCAGAGTTGTTTTATTTTCCAGTCCAAAATACGCATCGGATGCACTTGGAAAGCGCCTTCTTGTTCCACCTGAATAACATTCCAATCAATAACATGATTAGTATCATGTATGTATTTCTTTAGAAATGATACATGTAATACATTATGAATAGACATAGATGCATGCAATGCAATCATATAAGAAATTGGACCAATCCTCTCTAGGATTTTAAATGGTCCACAAAATATGGTTGCTAACTTGGCGCAACTTCCCAGCTTTAGGGAACTCCTGTTAACTTTCAATTTCAGGAAAACATGATCACCCACTTTGAATTCTCCGTGGATTCTATTTTTATTAGCATAATGTTTTTGTCTATCTTTGGCAACTTTCAAATTCTGCTTAATTTTTAACATTTGGTCCTCCATCTCCTTGAGCAACTCTGGCCCGACTACTGTTCTATCAGCTGGGTTATCCTAGCTTACTGGAGTATTGCACCTTCTGCTGTAAAGTGCTTCAAATGGGATCATCTTCAATGATGCCTAATACCTATTGTTGTAAGTGAATTCTACTAAATGTAGGTAGTCTTCCCATTTTGATGGTTTATCCATCACATACATTCTCAACATATCTTCTATCACTCTATTCACCCTCTCTGTCTGTCCATCAGACTCAGGATGGTAAGCTATACTAAAGTTTAGATTCATTCCGAATCCTTTGAACAATCCTTTCTAGAAATTCGAGGTGAATTTCGGGTCTCTGTCAGACACAATCGTTTTAGGAATTTCATGCAATCGTGCCACTTCCTTCATGAAAATATCAACGACATCTGCTTCCTTGTGAGTAGTTTTTAGTGGAATAAAATGGACAAATTTTGTAAGCTTGTCCACCACCACCATAATCGAATCATGTAGCTTTCCTGTTCTGGGCAATCCCGTAATAAAATCCATTGTCACCACTTCCCACTTCCATTCAGAAATGGGCAAAGGTTGTAGCAATCCTGCTGGGTGCCTATGTTTTTCTTTAACTTTCTGGCATTCCATACATCTTGCGATGTATTATTCTATCTCTCTCTTCATACCTGGCCAAAAGTATTGGCTCTTGACCACTGCTATGGTTTTCTGATATCCAGGGTGCCCTGTGTAAGGAACATTATGCATCTCATGCAAAATTATATGTTTCAAGTCGTGGACATTTGGTACAAAAATTCTGTTCTTGTGCAGCAGTATTCCATCTACTCCCAACTTATAAATATCCATCTTTTGTGGTGTATTACCTTGCTGTAATTTTGCTATCAATTCTTTGTATTGTAGGTTTGTATTTGTAGTCTCCATAATTTTTCTTTTAACATCAGTCTGGTACATGCCGATGGCTGTAGCACGTAGTTCATGCACCCTCCTGCTGAGTGCATCAACCACTTTATTTTCTTTCCCCTTGATATGATTTATATCAAAGTCATATTCACTTAGAAATTCTAACCATCTGCTTTGCATAGCATTTAGATTTGGCTGATCAAATAAATATTTCAAACCATTGTGGTCTGTTCTTATCTCAAACCTTTTCCACATGAGGTAGTGTGTCCATTTCCTCAGGGCATGCACTATGGATTCTAACTCCAAATCATGAGTGGCATAGTTTCGTTCATGCTCCTTCAACTTCCTTGATTCATAACATATCACAAATCCATTTTGACTGAGGACTCCACCAAGTCCTTCATTACATGCATCTGTGCATACAATGAAATCTTCATTTGGTTCTGCAATCCTTAGTATTGGAGCACTTGTCAATAATTGTTTCAAATGTTGGAAACTCCTTTCACAGTCCGATGTCCACTGAGACTTCATACCCTTTCTTTGCAAGGAACTGATTGGGTGTTCTATCTTTGAGAATCCTCCAATGAATCTCCTGTAGTAGCCTGCAAGGCCCATGAATGATCTGACCTCTGTCACATTCTTTGGTGCTAACCATTCTCTAATGGCTTCTATCTTCTCAGGATCCATTGCTATCCCATCCTTTGAGATGATATTCCCCAAATAATGAATTTGTTTCTAATAAAATGAGCACTTGCTCAATTTGGCATACATCTGATGCTCCCTTAATACTTGCAATACCATCCTCAAATGATGTTCATGCTCTTCCTCTCACTTAGAGTATATAAGAATGTCATCCAAAAATACAATGACAAACTTGTCTAAATATTCTCGGAAAACACTATTCATTAAGCACATGAAAACAACTGGTGCATTTGACAACCCAAATGGCACCATTGTGAACTCATAATGACCATACCTTGTCCCAAAGGCGGTCTTGTTGATATATTCCTCCTTAATTCTTACCTGATGGTATCCCGATCTGAGATCTATCTTTGAAAATATCTTTTCATCCTTCAATTGATCAAAAAGATCACCGATCCTTGGCAGAGGATACTTGTTCTTTACTACCACTTTATTCAACTGTATGAAATCAATGCACAATCTTAACATTCCATATTTATTTTTCACAAAAAAGACTGAGGCACCCCAAGGTGATACACTTGGGTGTATATACCCCTTTTTTAGAAGTTCTTCAAGCTACATTTGCAACTCCTTCAATTCTGGTGCACTCATTCTGTAAGGAATATTTGACACGGGAGTTGCTCCTGGTGTCAGATTTATAGAAAAATCAATGTCTCTATTTGGAGGTAGTCCTGACACTTCCTTGAATACATATTGAAATTCTTTCAGGACTACATAATCCTCCAAATTTGGCACCTTTTCTTTAGGTGTCTCTTCCATATGAGTTGAAAATATTTTACATCCTCTTCTATAACATTTCTTCAGCTGCAATGATGAAATTTCTCTAACGGTTACTGCTCTGGGAATTCCCTGCACTTTCCTTTGGTTCCCTTCTTCATCCAAGCAAGTGAATGCTTTGTTATGAAAATCCAATAGAGCATTATGTGGGTCCAACCAATCCATCCCAATTAAATAGTCATAGGAACCTAAAGGTAAGATGTTCAAATATGCCTTGGTGTTCAGTCCGTTCATGTCCATGAGACATGACTTAATCATATCATTAACCTTTCTTTTGGTTCCTGTAGCTAGCTATACCAACCAAGATTTTCCATGCTTATTTCTTGGCAATTGTAGACTTTCTACCATCTTAAGATCTATATAACTATGACTAGCCCCTGAATCAATTAAAATAGAAATGGTTTGGTTGCTAATCATACCTTCCACTTCAATCATGTGTGATTGATATTCTGCTTGCTTGTTATCCAGGGATGCATATATCCTTGGCACATTTCTTCCCATGTCCTCCACTGTTTCATCTTGCTATACATTATAAACAATCCTTCCTTTTTCACCTCTGTGAGGACAATCTCTGAAACTATGATCTCCTTTCCAACCCCAACATTGAATAGGTGGCTTCCTTTGCCTTTGGCCTTCTGCCTCTATCGTTTTGGGCTCTCTAGGAGTTTGTGGTCCCTGTGGACTATTTCCGAAGAATGGTGGTTTAAATCCTTTCTTCCTCTGATCCACCTTGAACTTCTTTTTGTCTTCCCAAGATTTTTGAAAAGGTTGCCTTGCTTTTTGCTGATCATATAGACATTTAGCTTGCCTTATGGTCTCTTCCAAGATTTGGGATCATCATACTGTATTTTGTCACTGATGAACACTGGCAATCCACTCAAATACCTTTGAATTTTAACTGTCTCATCCTTGATGAAAGAGACGTACTTCAGTAGTTCTAGGAATCTTCTTTCATATTCATCTATGGTCATGCTTCTGAGCTTGAGTTCAAAGAACTCTTTCATTTTCTTATCATAATATCTCTTAGTCAAGTATTTCTTCTCAAAATATTTCTTAAATTCCCTCCAAGTAATGCTCTTCTCTTTAATGTGATGTACCTGCACAAGTTGATCCCACCACATGGATGCCTTTCCTTTCCTTTGAGTTGATAGATGGAAATTCTACCCTCTGCATGAGAAGAATAATTGTGTAATTGAAAATACTTTCTCATGCCCATCAACCATGTTTCTGCATATTCATCTTTCTTGTGCTCACCATCAAATGTAAGAGGTTTGATTTTGTTCATTTCTTCTCGTAGCTCATCCACCCCAGACCTCTTATGTTGTCTGACAGGGGATGGACTTGTGCTGCTACCTGATATTTTATTGGAATGCTTCGGGGAGTGATGGTGGTGTCTGCTAACACTTCCTGATTTATTTTTCTCATCCGAAGGTTTGTGACTTCCATATTTGCTCGAGTCACTTTCTTTTTCCAATTTCTTTTCTATTCTGTTCAGACTTTGCAATAAATTCATGTTGAAGTCATCCTGCTGCTCTTTGGCTCTCATAACCCTTTCATTATCATCTTTATGGCTTTGGACATCCTTTTGCAAATTTTTAATGGTCTCTACCATATTTGGGTTTTCATCCCTTTCCTCTCCATGCCCATTGGAGTTTGTTCCTTCAATGTCTAAATGGACATTCATCCCTCTGCTCTCATCTTGTCGACTGCAATTTTCCCGTGTCTCTTCCATTCCTATGGATTCGGTACTGATCTAATCTGATCTAGTTGTTGTTAATTATACAAAATGTTCAGCCATCAAAACTTATTAGGTTAACTAAATCAACAATCCATGAGAAATATGAACTATTTTGGCTCAATAATTATATCAGAATTATCTTTTCTGATTTCTTGGTGTTGCCACCATGTCAATTCTTAGAAAAGACCCAAGTTTTGAGAACTTAGTAAGATCTACATCATCGTGCAGAGATACATTGGGYGAAAGGCGGTTTTCCAAAACCACTTTTGCATAAGTTCCGATGTCACGTGCTTCAATATGTCAAATCCACCATTCGTGGGACGGGTGATGGCTAGTCAGATCACTCTGTCTCATTCTCTTGGTACATCACAACTGTTTGAAGTTRGGTGAATGATACCATGTAACGATCTCAAAAAKTTTAATCATTTGAAATGGATTATATGAGCATGGCAACCGATTGTACTTGTGCGCAAGTCTGTCACTGATTCATGATTGAGGCTCTATAATTACCAACTCTCGGGTATGGAAGCATCATCTTATCCATCAACGAGCACTCTCCAAACTGGTTCGAACTTCTCATCTTTGCAAAATTATTTCGATGCCCACACAACTGAGGTATATGGACCCAGTTAAATCCAACGAGACTGGTTATTCGGGCAACATGCTAAATTTTCCTGCGAGTATGAAGGAAAAGGTAGTCGCGTAGATACTGGTGACTAAATTTCACACAGTACTTGTTACTGATTTGAGATTGGAAATCAGGCTAAATCCAATCATGAGAGATCTGGTTATCAACATACCAACTGCTAAGAAGAAACAAAGCAAGCGACAAAAGAAAGAACCCATCACTGAAGCGGCTGAAAGTGTTGGAGAGAATCAACCGGTCTGGTTAGATTCTTTAAAGGAGGAGCTAGCTAAGTTGAAATGATCCCTAAAAAAAAATTGAGTATATTTCAACGATTTATGGACAGATGGTAGAAGAGGTAAGGAACTTTGGAGATCATAGACCTGTTCTTGTACGGTCTCTTTAAATAGGGAAACTACTATTTTGAATCATCCCCTTTTGTAATTTCATATTTTAAATGAATATATAAGCGCAAAAGCAGATTTTGTACTGATTATGAAAAGATTCTAACTGATGGTGATATGAATCTTGTTTCCTTTAATATTATATGTCTTCTTGTAACTTATATTTCACTTTAAACTGTCTAAATAAAACTCAGAATTCATCTCACTCGCTTGACTCATTTTAAATAATACTTCAATGCAGTTGTGTATTCCTCTTTCTTTGAATACTATGTAAATTTTCTATTAAACTCAGGCTCGTCATCTTAATTAGCCTTTCAGACGATTTTGCGCACATGAAATTCAACCTGTGTACCTTTATTTATCGTGCAAAGTGACTTTATAAGGTAAATCATGCTTCCGCGCACCTGTATCTGCTATACATTTCCTCTTCATCGTGCCAATAACTTGCACACACTACTTCTGCGTTGCATGCCAATATCCACTGCGCATTGTTTTTGTATCGCACTCAGATATTCCATATGCATTTCTCTCTATGCATTGCACGGTGCTAAAGTTCAATATTTCTTACCACGTATAATAATCTGTATGCCCCATTGAATACTCTGTCGCTACCGCGCACAACCACCTGCATGCACCCTTGCCTGCACTGTAGCGATGCAACTCATACTCATACTGTGTGCGCACCAACCAAACTTCACTGTGCCTTACCATACTGCGCACACTAGGTGCACCCTTAATATGTGTATGCACTCTGCGCAATGCTAAATTTAGCATGTGCATCCCTACATATTATTCTTCCGCGTGGTGGCTGATGCAGGAGAATCTCCCACATCAAGCGAGCCAGCGCAGAGACAATCAGACAGCTGGACGAGCGCCAACACAAATTTTGAAAATCACCTTGGAAGTCATTGCACGATCTTAAATGAGTCATTAAGAGAAGGCGCACTTGTAATATGTAAACATACCTTGAGCCTTTTTCTCTCGTCCTTAGTAGGTAGGAGGCATTTAAAGTAGTTAATGCAGGCAGATAGAATTTAATTCTAGACTAGACAGTTTTGAGAGCAAGAGGGAAACGGGATATAGACACCCTCATTGTGTATTGTAACATAAGGAAGAATTGAATGGAAAATTAGAGCAAGAGCATGCAGAGAGTTGTGAAAAGAACACCCATGTACAGATATTTGAATTAATAGAAGAGTTTGATTCAAATTCATGGTTTTGTGTCTGTTCTCTGTGTATTGATGCTGAATGATATGCTCGTGAATGTTTGCTTCCTGTTATGCATTTTCTTTAATATGATGTGTATATGATTTCATGTTTGAGTTTGAAGTCTGAGAGGAAGTAGGAATGAGTTTCAATTGTTTCTCTATTTGAGCTAGAGATTCCTGCAAGGAGTGCAGTTGAAGTTTCCGCAATGAGTGCGTTGACAGCGGGTTCAGATAGAGATAGCTTTTGTTCTCATTCATTCAGAAGTGCAGATAGGCACGGGAGCCGTGCAAGGAGTGCGCAGGCCAAGTGAAACTTCAAGGTTGCGAACCTGAGAGAAGTTTTTAAAGACTGCTGCTGAAGGAGTGCACAGGGTCGAAGGAAGTTAAACACTTGGAAGTGGTTGAATGTCTACCGCAAGGAGTGCGTGCAAAGTTTTCTGAAGATTCAGAGTTGGAAAAGCTTAGGAGGTATAGGACCTTTGGGTAATCCTCAAAGAGAAGCACATGGAGTTTGTGTCATGGAGCGTTCAAGAAAGCGTCGTAAGTTCGCGCCGCAGGAGAACGAGTTTTGGTGAGGAACACTTGGTCATTCGCAGAAATCGCCAAAGAAGGAACGGACGGTCGACATTCTCCGAGGAGGATTCA
>ML782109.1:198583-221368 GCA_009831015.1 Picea engelmannii | reverse complement strand
AATGTGCATTTAAAGAAGCACTTCCTACTATAAAGTGGAATGAAAATGAAATTGTGGATGAATTTAATTCAATATTTGATAAGTTAGTTCACGACATTTCTCATGATATTCAACCAACCACAAAAACTATATTATTATAGGATATTAATTCTTATCAAGGCCAATTTATCTTCTTTCTTAATCAATCTAAACTAAAAGATATAAAATATGCCCCAGATAAGGACACGAGTTTAGATGCTAATTGGGTTTTCTCAAGGAATCCTGATTTCCTATCCCCAACTACAAAAAATTCATCTAGGGTGGAACCTAAGCCAAGAACTACGAACACCACTCACTTGAAACCTAACCCTTGATATGCTATAACAGATGCAATGAAATTAATGGAAACCAAATTCACTCAACAAAGTAATGCATTGCAGAACATGTTAGTTCAAGTGGAAAGAGCTCATCAACATAATAGGTATCCCCCAAGAAATGAATATGGGAAATAAATTGGAGCCCTCCTCAAAATCAAATACCTCCTCTTCCATCAAAACCAACCAATGTAGTTGATAATGAGTCTCATCCATTTTTTCACAATTTCCAATATTTTCATGAAGACGCAACTTTTGCTAGGTGCATATAGTTAAGTAGTGATGAAGCAAATAATATTTATAACAAAAACTGCTTGGAGACATGTAAGAATCTATTTGAATGGAGGAAATCTTACCCTTTGTCTCGAGAGAATATGAAACAAATTAAATATAGGCATACAAATTTTGATAGAGTTACTAGGATGTTTGGTGAAAATCCTTTTCAAAAGGAAATCCAAAGAATGTGGGAAGGGAGAGATAAAGGAATCACTTATCAATGAAAAAAAAATGACGTCCCTCAAGTGGAAATACAAGGTCCTGTAATGTTCCTAAAGAATAAGAAACCCATTGAGTCAATTAAAGAAGTATCAAAAGGAGAACCCTTAACAAGTTTTGTGACTAATATAAATATTGATAAAACAAGTTGGGCTAGTAATGTTAAAGTTCCCGTCCCTTTGATTAAATTAGCTAAGGTTCCTTCAGTAAACATAAATTTGAAAAAACTACTTGGAACAGAAAATACTATTAAACCAAATCAATTCATTAATACCAATGAAAATTTCCAAGTAGTCTTACAAGTGATGACCTAAGAACGGAAAAAAAATGGTAGGCATCTCCCTTTATTCATTTCCTTGATAGTGAATGATTTATTCCTTTGTAACAACATGCTAGAATTAGGAGCATCAACTAGTGTCATGTCACTAAAAGATATGAATCAACTAGGATTGAAGACCACTAAGCCATATAGGAATGTTTGTGCAATGAAGTCTAGAGAAATTAAAGTATGTGGTCTAATTAAAGATCTCCAAGTAGTTCTAGCTGCATACTCGAACATCTCATTATTAATGGGCATAGTAAAGTTATAGAATTAATTTCACCCTATAGACCGTAAGGGATTTCACAAGAGGATGAAAGCCAAAATATATGTTTTTATTGAGATTTAGTACCTTTTTGGAGGTCATTGTGGGTATAATAAAAGACAACATGTGATGATATGTCAAACCTTGGCTATAGTTGAAAAAGCGATGAGATGTCAAACCTTCTATATTCATGGAGTTACAAAGAGATAGGCAAGAGATGAGTTGTATCTTTGTGGCATGATCCTAGGAACTCACAACATTCAAGTCTCTAGTGGTCTCTAGAAGATCTAGAAACTCTCCCAAGCCTCTTCCAAGGATCTATATTACAAAGGAAAGTCTTGATAAAGAGGGGGCAGGGGGATCAAGAGCAATGTTATGCTATCCATTTGCAGAGGAAATTTTTCATTCACAATAGCCAAAATTCAGAGTGCCTAGCCTGATCAAGAAGTTGAGGAGAAGTAAGGAGTAAGGAGCAAAAGGAGAAATTAAATCTACATCCAAAGGTATGAGCTTGATGCAATTTATTGGTTTTAATCTACAGGTCAATGGTTTTCCCCCAAATGATTTTTATTTCATTGTGAAAATGCTTGGATCTGATCTTATGATTGGTAGATTAGGTTAGATCTAAATAGATTAGTTATTTCTAACACCAAGATAAGTAGCATATTGGTATTTTTTGTTTATAGTGTGCATAATAAGGTTACATGAGTTGGATCTCTATTTCAAGAGCTACAATAACCATGATACACAAGAATATCCTTCAAAGACAAGGTATGATAATATATCATCTATTGGTGTAATACATATTGCTTGTATTAGATCTAGGAAATCATAGAAATATAAATTTTCTATATAGGATCAATAGGAATATCCTAGGGATATCTTTCTTTTTACTCTGTGAGATCCCTATGATATTTTGTCCCATAACAGAACTTACGACCATACTAGGGAATAAGCTTCTCTAGTTTTGGTTCCTTTGTGAATCCATCCTCTGCTTGTTTGTGATTTTTATTTGTTGTATTCCATAGACTCCTCCAGAGTGTAGATCTATCAGATTTGATATATCTGAGACAAATCTGGAACAAATCCATCCTTCTCTTAAAAAGGAAAATTTTCTACATCATCGCGGGTTGCAGTATAACTATCACGTGATGAACATCGCTGGTTGTTAAGCCTGAATCCCACAACGATCTTTGTAAATTGCATAATTTTAGAGATACCCAGACCCTTGAGATTATATTAGTTCCTTTGGTCTATAAAGTCTTTGATTGGTCTATTATGTTATTGATCTTACCTATGCTTGATTAATTTTTTCACATGATTTTCCTTCAAGTTGTGTTTGGAGTGTATTTGTGTGGTTTGTTTTCATTTATTGGATATGTTCATTTTCTATCTAAGAGATCCAATGAAGTTAGGAAGTGAACCCAAAAAATATGAACATATCTGGTAGTGTTTGATACTTCTTTCATTGGTTGGTCCTTTTGTAACTGTTCTTCATTAATAAATCTATCCTCCTAGGTGATTTTTGGGTGTGATCTTGGTAGATATATTGGGGTGGGATGATCTGGACTCACTTTCGATTTCCTACACCCCCTTTTATTGTTGTTTTGTTGGTTTTCCTTATGCATTTTTGTTCTTCATTAAATTAAGATAAATTTGCATTTCATTTGGAAAGATATAAAAATAACAAAATTTTGGCATGTTTGACTTCTTTTGAAGCATTAGTGAAAATAATGCGTTGTTCATTGTTTGGTTGTAATTCTTGAAAAAAAAGGGTTTTAGATCTGAATTGTTTGTTGGTTTATTGGTGTGTGTGAGGATTCATTTTCAAAAGTTTCAAAGAAAATAAAAAAATTATCTTTCCTTCCCATAGCTATATTTCATTGAATTGAAAAAATTTGCATTGGCATATTTGCATTCCTTGGTTGGGTCAAGAGTCATTACATCACCAAAAGTTTCATCCACTTCCCTCTAAGTTAAGTAACAACCATAAAAAGAAACTACGTAATCTAAAATCAATTAGACATTTTTGTTTTTAGCGAACCAACATTAGATAGGCTTAGGGCCTTGGAATAGGATTGGAGAGTAAACTCTCCAAGGCCACAAAAATGAAAATCAGGAGTCATTAAAGAGTTATAAATCCATTCGTGCAACCAGTGTGTCAAGAATATCCTCTAAAAAAGGAGTTAAGCATGGGGTTGCATCAAAGAAAGTAGGGAGGTTACCCCTCTCTACTTGTTTTGGTGTTTGTGGCACCACTTCGATTGCTACGTATACATGGGTTTTGTTGGTTAATTCCTTCAGAGATTCAAGCTTTGTTACCCTACCCTTATGTGTGGTCGGACCTACAATTGTTCACTCGATCATTGATTATGAGGTGGTAGCCTTAGTGGCCTTTCTTAGGGAGCTACATAGGTGACTTCAGGTGGGACATGCCTGTAGTACCTGGGGCAGATGTTTGTTCATGGTCTTGGTTCCGTGGGAGGTTCCCTCCTTAATAAAGGGTGCCGGGATCGATCAAGCCTGCTTTGTGTAGATCACCATAACTGGTCATCATACCTTCGTTAGAAAATCTTGTGGGGAATTCATATCTGTTGGGTTGTTATATTATTTTGTTGAAATATTAGGTTGGTTGTCATTGATGTCAATCGTTGAAGCAAGTCCGGTAGAAAATTTTGGTAGCCTTAAAGCTATGGTCATGGAACAAACAATTTATCAAGGAATAAATGCATGAAGGTTAGTGTATTTTCAAGTAATACTATCACAGATGGATATTACACGTCATGCCATTTCTAGTGATAGGTGGTATGTCAGGTGTCTCCTTACGATTGAGGAGATATGGCTTTGTAAAGATTGGAGGACCCTCAAGAATAATCTAGAAAATCCTAGAAGGTTAACAAGAAGTCAATTATTCTAGAAGCCTCTAGAAAGTTTTCAAGAAGTTTGCTAGTCAAAGTGGTTGCAAAAAGAAGTTAATCATGGGTAAAGTAGTTGTAACAAATAAATTCCGAGTTTACTAATTATGGGTAAAGTAGTTGCAACAAGAATGCAGGTTATCCCTAAAAGAAGGAAAATGGGTAAAATAGTTACAAGATAGCCCCTAAAGGAAGGCACTTGGGAAGTATAAATAAGAGATCAATAGACTCCCATTAGCACCTATTGTAGACATTAAATATCTATCTTGTGAAAGGTTTTTGGGAGGAAATTTATCGACAAATTTGAGGTAGCGCAAATATGAGGCAACGAAGGAGAAGCGATGACAAAGTTTCATGATTGCAGAGGAGAGTGATGGTTTTGGTGAAAAATCCTGATTTAGTTGATCCTTGCGGGTCAACTTACTAGTGTCCCGCTAGGAACCCCCACGGACTACATTGGGCTCATCATGCGAGGCCTCGCTAGATATCAAGATTCATCCCATGAGGCAAATCTATATATGTAGGATGAGGTTTGCATCAAGCTGCATGATTTGAGGAGAGTCTACATGCATGTGTGATAGTGTTCAGGTACAATAGAGTTATCTACACAAGTAAATATATGATTGTATGTTTGTTTGAGGTTGGATCTTTGTGATTTTTTGAGGTATGGTCATGTGAGGTTGAGTATAGGATCTTGAGGTACTATTGGATATATGGTACATGCTGTATGAGGAAAATATGCAGAGGCACATTTCTAGTTCACTTGTTGTTTGTACTTGGCACACATTCTTGTGTATTTTTTTGAGGCATATCTTGTGTTATATCGTACATGTTTGAGGTAGTTTGGTAGAGATGTATTGTTGAAAGTATTGGTACAAGTTGAAGCTACATAAAAATGAGGGTTTGATACATGATTGATGTGATAGTTCATTACATTTTGGTTATGGATGTTGGTACATGCATGACACATGATTAGAGAGATAAATTTGTGATGTTGGCTACATGGTTTGAGATATACACTTGTGATAGTGGGTATGAGATCTATGTGATCAGATATGATTGGTTGATGAGTTTATAGTGACAGGTTTTATAGTGACATGTCTACAGTGACAGGATTTACAATGACATGATTGACAAAGTTTGTGGTGCCAACAATTTAGTCTCCACTTATATTTCAGGGTGACAGGATGGGGTAAGGAAATGAGGTTGTAGCCTCCTTCTGTTTGGTACAAAAAAACTAAGGGATTTTTATCTTCCTTTAGGTTGGAGCCTGAGAAACTAGGGGGTTGTAGTTGGAAATAAAGAAGTTGGTGCTTCCTATGAATGTATTTATTTTGACATATAAAAAAACATTCCGTGGTTTTCTCCTGCATTGGGTTTCCACAAAAATTATGGTGTACCGTGTACTTGTGTGGTTTCTCATTGTTTAATTTGTATTTATACTGCTCATGATGTTTTGAATGCTATTGATGAACTGCTCATAAAGTTAAAAAATTCACATTATGGTTAAAATTAATAAAAGTTATCATATTGATTCACTCCCCCCTCTCAGTATTCCAACAATTGGTATTAGAGTAGGTCCTTCAATAAGAACTATAACCATTGGATGGATATCAAGGATTACTCTAAGATTGGGGTACCATAGTTTGACGACCAAGAATATTCCTTCTAGAGTAGAAGGATGAAAACTTATGTGCATGCACATGGATTTGATGTATGGAGAGAAATAATGGATGGATACAAAGTACCAACCACTCCCTCGACAGATAAGGATGTAAAGAAACTTGAAGAAAAAGATTCAAGGGATAGAAATGATATTCTGAATGGTTTGATTAAATCAATACATATCAAGGTTATGCACTGTGAATCTGCAAAATAAATTTGGGACAAACTTCAGAACATCTATGAAGGAGACACCAAAGTCAAGGGAGATAAACTTCAAAATCTTAGAGCCAAGTTCAAGAAATTGAATATCAAAGAAGATGGATACATTGCGTCTTACTTTCTACAAGTCAATGAAGTAGTGAATGGTATTAAAGGGTTAGGAGATGAGATGAAAGAAAAATTTGTTGTTCAAAAGGTATTAATATCTCTACAACTGAGATTTGATTCAAATATTTAATCTCTAGAAGAAAGGGTGGATCTAGATACATTGACCATGGATGAGTTACATGGGATACTCACAAATTATGAGATGAGGATAGAGAAAGATAACCAAGTCACGAAGGAAGTGACATTCAAGGCATCCAAGAAGACAAATAAGAAGAACAAGCAAAATACAAAGTGATATTGTAGCTGCAACAATGATTCAGAGGAAGATGAAGAAATGGAAAACTTCGTTAGAAAGTTGAAAAGAGGAACCGAAAAATACAAAGGTATGCTTCCATTGAAATGTTTTAATTTTTGCGGTATTGGTCATTTTTATTCTAAATGTTCTCATAAGAATAAGGAAAGTGATGAAGAATAAGACCCTAAAAAGAAAAAGAAAAATCAAAAGGGTAGAAGAAACAAAAATAAATTCTTCTAGAAAAGTCTCTGCACCCAAGAAGATAGTTCATCATCAGTTGAGGATGAAGACAATGACAATGATACATAAATAGTACTCTTCATGGAAGTAGAATATTTCTAATAATATTCAAAAAAAGAAGGAGAAGTCGATCTCAAAGAAGAATTAATCAGTGCACTAGAAGAGATAAGGATTGAAAGAAAGAAAATCAAGTCATTCAAGGTAGAACTAAAAAGAGAAAGAAGGATCTCAGAATTCCAACTCTGAAGAAGGCGAGCAGATGATTGTGAAGTCAAAAATCCACGTAGAAGAAGACAAAATAACTTAGAGGTAAGTTAGATGAAAAGGACAAGTTGATCGAAGGCTTGGAAGCAAAAATAGTCACTCTAAGAAAATATCTTCAGAAGATAGACCAACAGAACAAAACCAAAGTATTGGATGAGATCATTAGCAGTTAAAGGCCATATCATGACAAATCCATACTAGGATATAACCAGATAGATAAAGGATCAAGCTCCAAGACAAAAAACAAAGAAGCTATGCAGAAATAGTCATAGGCTCTCCTAAGAAGGAAGAAGGCAAGAGGAACTAAGAAGAAGATTACATAGACACTACACCACCCAGAAGATTCAAAATTTAGAATAAAAAACAACCAACAATAAAGAGACCCAGAGAAGAAGAAGGTTTCATAAGATAAACACCATTCAAAAGATCTTCCACCCCCAGGTATCAAACTATTTTTCTTGGTTTATGTTATTCATGTAATACTTTTTGGCATAAATCTATGAATTATAGAGCCAATACCAAGAAAAAAAACAACTATGAATTCTACACAAGAAATGGTTATCCAAGAAGGTCTCATGAAGCACATAACATAAGCTACAATAGATTTGAATCCTTGAGTGTTAAATTAGAATGCTAAAATTACAACAAATTTGGACACATGGCGAAACATTGTAGATTGACTATTCCTCCCAGAGAATCACAAAAAAATATCAACAGTCATAGACATGAACCACAAAGGATAAGGATAAATAAGCATGATCAATTCAATACTGAAGAATGCATGCTTGCATTGCAAGATCAACACAAGAACCATGGATGGTATGTTGATAGTGGTTTCTCAAAGCATATGACAAGTGATAAGGACATAATTCTAACATTGAGGAAGGAGAGATATGGATCAGTTTCATTTGGGAATGACAACTCAACTATAATTATAGGAAGAGGCATAGTCAATCTTGGAAGCAAGGATGTCGGGGAAGAAAATGTTCTACTAGTCGAAGACATCAAGCACAATCTACTAAGTGTAAGTCAAATGTGTGATCAAGGACACATACTTATGTTTGAATTAGAGAAATGCGAAATAAGGAAAGAAGGATCAAGAAAGTTGGTGGGTACAACTGTAAGAACTCCAACCAACATATATGTACTAAATGAAATTGGAAAATAAATATTTTTCCTATGAAAGGATGATGGAAGTTGGCTCTGGCACAAAAGAATGGGTCACACAAATTTTGATAATCTTGTCAAAATAATAAAAAAAGAAGTAGTATGAGAAATGAATGAGATCTCAAAGACAACAAATACTCTATGCAAGCATTGTCTACAGGGAAAACAAACCGAGACCAAGTTCAAATCAAAGGAGTAATCCACAACAAAACTGATAGAGATCGTACATACATATCTATGTGGACTGAAAAGAACAAAGAGATTGAATGGAGAATAATAATTTATGCTACTGGTTGATGACTACACACGGATGACTACAACTTTCTTTCTCAGGAAGAATCTAGAGGCATTTTAATACTTCAAGATATACAAGGAAATGGTTGAAACTGAGACAAAATAAAAATTCAAGTGTTTGATATTAGACAATGGAGGAGAGTTTACATCAAAGGAATTCATAGATTTCTGTAGTGAACATGGGATAAAGAGATAGTTCTCAGCAACCAAGACACTTAAAAAAAATGGAGCTTTGGAAAGGAAGAACAAAATAGTACATGGAATGGCTAGAACCATGTTGAAAGACTCCAAGTTGAAGGAAGTCTTTTGGGTACAAGAAGTACATAAAATAATTCATATCCAGAACACAGGAATGCTTAGAAATAATAGTGATAAAACTCCCTACGAGCTATGGAAAGAAATACCAACAACTGTGAAGCATTTCAGAGTGTTTAGAAGAAAATGTTATATCAAAAGAGAAGGTGGAAGGATTTGGAAAATTTGACTCTCGAGTTGATAAAGGCATAATGGTTGGGTACTCAAGAAAAAGAAAAACATACAAATGCTTCAATATAAGACTAAACATAATAGTGTAAAGAATCAATGTGACAATTAATGAAATAGATGGATGGAAGACAAAAGAAGGAAACAAAGATTCAGTGGAACAAGATCACGAAGAAGATTTGAAGGAAGAAGAATTAGATGAATAAGAAGAGCAACCAGAAGCAGCGCAAGAGCATCAAGATCTTTAGGCGCCTCAAAAGACACCTAGTAGACGAGTGCATAAAAATCATCCACCAAAATATATCATTGGGAATAAAGATGTAGGATTAAAAACTAGAAGAAGAATACGTTCACCAGAACAAAAACACCTAGCACTGTTATCCACAATTGGGCCAAGAATTTTTGAATAAGCCAACAAGGATGAATATTGGATCAAAGCTATGAATGAATAATTGGACGAAATAGAGAAGAATGATACATGGGAACTTGTTCCAAGGACGAAGAAAAAAAACACAATTGGTACAAAGTGGGTCTTCATAAACAAATTGAACAAGGATGGACAAGTTACTAGGAACAAAGCAAGATTGGTATGTAAAGGATGCGATCAGGTTGAAGGTATAGAATTTGAAGAGACCTTTGCCCTAGTTTCCAGAATGGAAGAAATTAGGTTGATTCTAGCTTATGTATGTTCCAAAAACATCAAGGAGTATCAGATGGATGTAAAGTTATCCTTTCTAAATGGAGAGTTAGAAGAAGAAGTATACATCAAGAAACCATAAGGATTTCGGTTATCAGAAAAGGAAAATTATGTTTGTAGGTTGGAGAAGGCTCTATATGGTCTCAAACAAGCCCATAGAGCATGGTATTCAATACTGGACAAATACTTAAAACAACAAGGGTTCAATAAAGGAAATGCAGACAATAATCTCTACATAAAGGTAAATCAAGATAGTATCTTGATAATTGAATTTTATGTTGATGTTATTAATTTTGGAAGTGATGATGATAGGATGAGTAAAGTTTTTTCCAAAGACATGCAGAATGAGTTCGAGATGTCATTACTTGGATATTTGTATTTATTTTTGGGACTATAGACATGCCAGAGAAACAAGTATATCTTCATCTCTCAGACCAAGTATATCAGAGAAATGATAAAAAGGTTTGGAATCGAATATTGCAAACCAATCAATACTCATATGCAAACTAGTTGCAAGTTAAGTAAGTATGATGATTCTAAGGATGCATACCATAGATAGTACAGATCAATGATTGGCAACTTACTCTATGTGCCAACTTCTTGAATGGATGTGATGTAGGCAGTTGGACAGGTTTCAAGAAGCACAAAATGAATCCCATGTTGTGGAAGTGAAGAGGATATTTAGATATCTCAAAGGTACATAAGAGTTTGTATTATGGTATCGAAAAGGGAATGATCTATATATTGCTTCCTACACAGATGCAGATTGGGTAGGTTTCATTGATGATAAAATAAGTACAAGTGGAGCAACTTTATATTTGGGTGAGTTCCTGGTATCATGGTTGAGCAAGAAACAATCATCAATATCTTTGTCTACAACATAAGTAGAGTATATTCCAACAACAACATGTTGTGCTCAGGTTCTATGGATAAAACAAACTTTGAAGGATATATAGGGTGAATATGATGATACCATTTCGATATTTTGTGATAACACCAATGCCATAAGTATCTCAAAGAGTCTAGTGATGGACTCTAAGACGAAACATATTCAGATCAAGTTTCACTTTTTGTGGGAATAGGTTGCAGAGAAGAAAATTAGGGTCGAGTATATTGGGACAAAAGAGAATATTGCAGATATCTTCACCAAACCTCTTCCAAGGGAGACCTTTGAGTATCTTTGACATAAACTTGTAGTAGTTACTACCCCATAGTGAATTTTTGAATTCTTTTCATATATGTCATGGATTTACACGAGGAAGCACCATGAAGAGAAAAAGGGAAACATGAATATTCGAAGTTTGTAGACAGAGGGAGTAGCCCAAAGGATAGTTCACACAGGGGGAGCATCCCCAAAGGGAAGTTACCCTTTTCCATTGATGTCAAAGGGGGAGAGATAGAGTAATAAGAGGCATGGAAATGGAGAGAAAGAAAAAAGACATGATTATAGGGGGAACGATGGTCATAGGGGGAGCATGAGCATAAGTGTTTTCATGCCATCAAAATTGCATCATAATGTTGCCATCAATGCCAAAGGGGTATATTTTTGAAATATTGGGCTGGTTTTCATTGATTTCAACCCTTGAAGCAAGTCCGGTAGAAAATTCCAGTAACCCTGGAGTTATGGTCATGGAACCCACAGTTGATCGAGGAATAAATGCATGAAGGTAAATTTATTTTCAAGTAAGACTATAATAGTTGGATAACATGTGTTATGTCATTTCCGATGATAGGTGGTACATCATGTGGCTCCTTACAGTTGAGGAGATATGGCTTTGTAAAGATTGGAGGACCCTCAAGAATAATCTAGAAACTCCTAGAAGGTCAACAATAAGTCAATTATTCTATAAGCCTCTAAAAAGTCTTCAAGAAGTTTTCTAGTCAAAGTGGTTGCAACAAGAAGTTAATTATGGGTAAAGTAGTAGTAACAACTAAATTATGAGTTTACTAATTATGGCTAAAGTAGTTGCAACAAGAATGTGAGTTATCCCTAAAAGAAGGAAAATGGGTAAAATAGTTACAAGATAGCCCCTAAAGGAAGGAACTTGGGAAGTATAAATAAGATCACCCATTAGCACCTATTTAACACATTGAAGATCTATCTTGTGAAAGGTTTTTGGCAGGAAATTTATTGATAAATATGAGGTAGCACAAATATGAGGCAACGAAGGAGAAGCGATGACAAATTTTCATGATTGCAGAGGAGAGTAAGGGTTTTGGTTAAAAATCACGATGTATGAGATTTCTGTGGTGAGGAGTGTTTTCAGGTGTGTTTGGAGAGACCACACAGGTCAGAATACTAGTGTCCCACCAGGAACCCCCATGAGTTGCATATGGATTGCCACACGATATCTCGCTGGATAGCAGGCTTCGTCCCACGAGGAAAAGACAGATTTGTAGGATGAGGTTTGCATCAAGATACATGAGCTAAGGAGAGTCTACATGCATGTGTGACAGTGTCCAAGTACAAAAAAGTCAAGTACAAAAGTAAAAGGTATGATTGTATGTTTGTTTGAAGTAGGATCTTGGTGATTGATTAAGGTTGGATCTTTGTGATTTCTTGAGCTATGGTCATGTGAGGTTGAGTATAGGCTCTTGAGGTACTATTGGCTGTATGGCACATGTTGTATGAGGTAGATATGCAAAAGCACATTGCTGGTGCACTTATTGTTTTTACTTGGAACACATTCTTGTGTACTTTGTTGAAGCATATCTTGTGCTATATGGTACATGTTTGAGGTAGTTTGGTAGATATGTATTGTTGAAGGTATTGGTACAGGTTGAAGCTGCATAAGAGTGAGGGTTTGATACATGACTGATGTGATAGTTAATTACATTTTGTTGATGGATGTTGGTACATGCATGGCACTTGATTATAGAGATATATTTGTGATGTTGGGTACATGGTTTGAGCTATACATTTGTGATAGTGGGTATGAGATCTATGTGATCATATCTGATTGGTTGATGAGTTTATAGTGACAGGATTTACAGTGACATGATTGACATAATTTGTGGTAGTGTCAGTTTGGTTTCCATTTATATTTTAGGGTAGTAGGACAAGGAAAGGAAAGGGGGTTGTAGCCTCCTTCTGGTTGGTGTTGGAAAACTAATGGAGTTGTAGCTTCCTTGAAGTTGGAGACTAAGAAACTAGGGGGTTGTAGCCTCCTTCTAGTTGTAGATGGAAAACAAGGAAGTTGATGCTTCCTATGAATGTATTTCTTCTAAAATATAAGAAAATCATTTCGTGGTTTTTTCCCACATTGGGTTTCCACGTAAAATTCTGGTGTACCATGTACTTGTGTGGTTGCTCATTGTTCACTATTTATTTATACTACTCATGATGTTTTTAATGTTATTGATGAACTGATCATAAAGTTAAACAATACATATTGTGGTTAAAAGCAATAAAAGTGCTCATACTGATTCACCCCCCTCTCTTAGTATTCCAACATATTTGTAGTGAAATTTGAGGTGGACCAACTGACATTCGAATTCAAAGGTCGAGGTGGTTCAACCAGGTAAAGACGAAGTCGAGGTGGATCGATAGCAAGTCGAAGGTTGAGGTCAGTCAACCAGGTAAAGTCAAAGTTAAAGGTAGAGGTGGTTAGACATGGTAAATACATTGAAAACAAGTCGAAGAGGTCAAACAATAAGAGGTCGACATGTGGGTGTGTGGCAACTGACTGATGATCAAATGAAGGTTGACTGGTAGTTGACATGTAATTCGATTTGGTAGTCAATTGTAACATAATCCAAAGATTTGTGGGATTTGTATCCAATGATCTACGTGGATCTGTAACCATTTTTTGGCCCCATTTATTTAGGGTTTTTCCTATTGTGAATCTTATAAAGAATGCATGTTGTAATGCTATAAAATCTAATCTTTAATCTTTAGAGAAATCGTTTTATAGGTTGTTGGTCATGTAGATGTAAGACAAATTGGAAACAAGGTTTCTCTTGTGTAAAGAAAGAGGGTATGATGTCAATTTTTTCTTAGGTGTGAACCGACGTTAGACATGTAACATTTTATTCTGAATGAATAAGACAACAAGACAGAAGAACGCTCAAGGAATGCTAGTTTTCCCGGTTTGGGTTTCTAGGGTAAAATCTTTGTGTACTGTGTGTTTTCTTTGTCATTTGATTTCTTGATTAAATATGTATTCCTCTCTTATGTTATGTTTTTTGTGGAAGTGTGTCTTATTTCCTAACATGTGGTATCGGAGATTATCTTAACAACCTTGGATCTAAGATAAACCCCATGTTCAGTAAGATTCATAAGTTATAAATCTTTAAAGAATCATGTTAAAGAATGGTGAGAAACTCGAGAATATAGATTGAAAAATTCAATGGACATAATTTTGATCTTTGGAAGCTTAAAATTGAATATATCCTTGTAGTTCAAGAACAATGGACAACAATTTTTCCAGGTACCATGCCAACAGTTATGTCGACGAAAGAATGGGAGAAACTCTAGAGAAGAGCAAGGAGTACAATTCAACTTTGTCTTGCAGATCTGGTATTTCTGAATGTCTCAAGTGAAGATTCATCCAAGAAACTGTGGGACAAGTTGGGAAGCTTGTACCAGTCAAAATATTTGGTAAATAAGTTGTTTCTCAGAAATAAACTGTATCTTTTGAGGATGAGTGATGGAAGTTCAATGATTGATCAATTAAATGCGTTTAATACCATTATAAGTTAGTTATCTTCTATGGATATTAAAATCACCAAGGAGGAGAAATGTATTATCCTATTATGTTCTTTGCCAAACTCCTAGGAGAGCTTAGTAATGGATATAGGGAGTAATAAAATCACATTAGCATTAGAAGACATGGTTTCATCTCTACTATTAGAAGAAATAAGAATAAATAACATGGAAGGATCGACCAAAGATGCTTTAGTGGTGAAAGGTTGACTGATTGAGAGAGATAAAGGAAAACTCTTCGGTAGGAAGTATACGTTGAAGGGTATATCTAAATCCCTAGTTCAGTAGACAAGAATATGTTGGAAATGCAGTAAAGATGGGCATTACAAAAAGGAATGCAATTCGAAGGTGATGGAAGTCAGTACAAGATCCAAATAGAGGAAATCGACTAAGATAAAGATGAATCTAGATAAGGGAGGTGATGTGTACCTAGCATCGACCAGTACATAGTCAGATCAAGATGTTTGATTGATTGACTCAGGAGCATCCTATCATATGAAACCAGATAGATAATGGTTCTACAAATATGAATGATATGAAGGAGGAGAAGTGTTCTTGGGGGACGACTTGACAAACAAAATTTTAGGATGAGGAAGATTTTGATTGATATTGCAGAATGGGAAGAGTATAACCCTTATAGGTGTGCTACACATTTTGGGTTTGGAAAGAAACCTGATATATGTCAACAAGATGAGTGATGAATGGGTGCACATTCTATTTCATAAGGATTTGTGCAAGATGGTCAGATCTGTGATGGTGTTAATGAAAGGAGTTTGGATTGGAACCCTATAAAATTTACTAGGGAGTGTTGACCTTACTAGATGAAACAACATCATTGTTCCTAAAGTTGACTTGATTTCAAATCGACTCGAATCAACTCAGGTTGAGTTGATTCGAATCATCTCGACAAGTTATCATAAATTCGACCCGACCATGCTATGGCATGAGACAGTGTGACACATAGGAGAAAAAGGAATTTGAGCTATGCATAACAAAGGTATGGTCGAAGAATTTCCTGAATGTAATTTAGAAGTCAAATTTTGTGAACATTGTATATATGGAAAACAAAGTTAGGTGAGGTTCCCATCTGGAGTGACAAGGGAAAATGGGATTCTAGATTTGGTTCATAGTGATGTGTTTGGACCTATTACAATGCCTTCACTTGGTGGATCCTTGTATTATGTATCCTCATAGATGATTTTTCCAGGAATCCATGGATAGATTTCACGAGGAAGAAATCATAGGTTTTCAAGAAATTCAAAGAGTTTAAATCTCTTTTAGAAAACCATACATATAAGAAGATTAAAGTGCTGAGAACTGACAATGGTGGTGAATTCTATGGAAAATAATTTGATTAGTTTTGAAAGTAGTGTGGCATAGCACGCCAAAATACCACACCATATACCCAAAACAAAAATGGATTTTCCAAGAGAATGAACAGAATGTTGATGGACAAGGAAAGGAGCATGCTCAATGGTCCTAGGCTTGCATAAGAATTCTGGGTAGAGACAGTCGACACTGCAAAATATCTATTGAATATGTCTCCTTCATCAACGTTATTCAACATGACTTCACATGAGGTATGGTCGAGTAAGAAGCCTTCAGTTTCACATCTCAAAGTATTTGGCTGTGATGCATTTGTGCATGTTCCCAAGGAAAAGAGAAGCAAGCTGGACAAGAAGGAAGTCAAATGTATTTTCATTGGACATAAAGAAGGAATGAAAGGATATAAGATCTGGATCCTGCATCAAGGATAATGGTGTACAATTGATATGCGTTCTTCATAGAAGTCAGAAGTAAGTTCGAGCTTGAATAAAATTTTTAGACCAAGAATAATCTTGATATGGTGTGGTTTTAATTGAGGAATGAAGAAGATGATTCTGATCATGAGTCGACTGAATCAGAAGAAGAGGTGGAACAACTGACCCTGGTTGTAAGGAGGTCAAAAAGAGTAAGAAAAATATTCGAAAGGTATAGTTCACTCAACTTCCATTCCACATTCGTGTTAACTACCACTGATGATGAGCCCATGTTGGTCGAGGATGAAGTCGAATCAACACAGGGAAAACTTTGGAAGGACGCCATGGTCAAAGAGATGGAATCATTTCACAAGAATGAGCCATGTGAGTTAGTCAAGTTACATAGTGGAAGAAGTCCTCTCACTAGAAAATGGATGTTGAAGAAGAATATGAACGCAACATGTCAAGTCGATAAATTCAAATCTCGACTAGTAGTGAAAGGATATTCCCAATTCGAAGGAGTCAACTTCGGTGATATTTTTTCTCTTGTTGAAAAATTAACTTCCATTAGAGTACTAATGTCTCTAGATACAACATTTGATCTGGAAATAGAACAAATGGATGTGAAGAAAATGTTCCTACATAGGGACCTAGAGGAGGAAATATACATGAAACAACCTGAAGGATTTGTAGTAAAGGGAAAGAAATATTTGGGGTGCAAACTAAAAATATCCCTTTATGGTTTAAAGCAATCACAAAAGATGTGGTACCAAAATTTTGACACATACATCCTTAGTTTTGGATTTGTAAGAATCTTTAATATATTCTGAAGAATAAGGTGGGAATTTCATATACGTTGCATTGTATGTTGACAACATGTTGCTGATTGGAAACAACATGGACACAATAAAGGAGGTGGAGAAGAATATATCCTCCAAGTTAGACATGAAGGATATCGGTGCAACTAACTTCATTTTGGGAATGGAGATTAAGAGAGATCGAGCAACTAGAAAGCTCTGGTTGAACCAGAAAAAGTATATTGAAACTATTTTGAATCGTTTCAACATGCAGGATTGAAAATCTATGAAGGTGACAATTCCTGTGGGAGTAAGGCTAACTGTTGAACGTTTTCCGTGGCACAAAATATTATTCTATATGCTACCAAGGAAAACCTGGAGGTGATAATGAATTAAATGTATATGGATTTGTCAACACCGACAGGGCTAGAGATATGGATCAATGGAGGTCGACCAATGGATATGTTTTCAAATGTTTGGTGGAGCAATCAACTGGATGAGTAAGTGATAAGCGATCATAGCCTTGTAAACAATGGAAGATGAATACATGGAAACCAATCATGTAAGCAAAGAGGCAGTATGGTTGCAAAGGCTATGTTCAGGAATCAGGTTTGAGAAGAGATCTATGAAGATAAGTTGCGACAATCAAAGTACAATATTTCTGGCAAAAAACCCTGCTTATCATTCCAAAACTAAGAACACATATGTACAATACCATTTCATGAGAGACATGGTGGAAAGAAACAAGTTGCTACTGGAGAAAGTAGACACATTTGAAAACATAATAAAATCTTTGACCAAGTCTGTAAGTGTTGTGAATTTATCTTGGTGCAGAGAGGTAATGGACATTGTTGCCCTGGGTCTGTGAACGAAATTTCAGAGGTCTCCCAGTTTCAACAAACAAGACAACAAGTGGGAGAATGTTGGGTTGTTATATTATTTGAAGTGAAATTCAAGGTGGATTGAATGATAGTCGAACTGGAAGGTCGAGGTGGTTCGACCGGGTAAATATGAAGTTGAGGTGGATCAATAGTAAGTCAAAGGTCGAGGTGAGTTGATAGAGTAAAGTTGAAGTTGAAGGTTGAGGTGTTTCGACATGGTAAAGAAATCGAAAAAAATTCGAAGAGGTCAACCAACAAGAGGTTGACATGTGAGCATGTGGAAACTGACTGAAGACCACATGAAGGCCAACTGGTAGTTGACGTGTAGTTCGACTTGGTAGTCAACTGTAACAGAATCCTGAGATTAACGATATTTGTAGACAATGATCCGCATGGATCTGTAAACATTTTTGAGTGCCATTTCTTTAGGTTTTTTCCTACTATAAAACCTATAAAGAAGGTGTGTTGTAATGCTGTAAAAGCTAATCTTTAATCTTTAGAGAAATCATTTTAGAGGTTGTTGGTCATGTAGATGTAAGCCAAATTGGCTACATGGTTGTTCTTGTGTAAATAAAGAGGGTATAATGTCGATTGTGTCTTAGGTGTGGACCAAGGTTAGACATGTAACGTTTTATTCTGAATGAATAAGACAACAAGAGAGAAGAACGCTCAAGGAATGTTGGTTTTCCCGGTTTGGGTTTCCAGGGTAAAATATCCATGTACTATGTGTTTTCTTTGTCATTTACTTTCTTGATTAAACATTTCTTCCTCTCTTCTACTAGGTTTAGCGTGGAAGTGTGTCTCATTTCCTAATGATATCCCCTATAAGGTTGGTTTTTGGAAGGCCCCCAATCCAATTGGTTTTCTTGTTGTTGTCCTAGATCGATTAGGGGTGTGCTCTTTGAGTCCAAGTCTAGGTTGCACTTAGGTTGAATTGTGTTTGGATTTACACATTTTACATTCACCATAGTTGAATCACTATGTTGATCCCTTCGACTATGAGGACTTGAGCCAATCACGGAGGAACAATCACCTCTCAAGCGACACAACATAGGTGATAAATAATTTGAAGGGTATTATATTTGGTTTGACAAGATTGGTTTGGTAGAAGTGGAAGTGGTATATGAAGGTCCTCCACCCAAATTTAACCCTCCTTTGACTGAGCCATACACACTTCTACTTCTCCAAGTAAGGCAAATTTTTAGTGAGCCTTTTTCTTTGTTTAGTCATCCTCCCACCATGTCAGGACCAAGTGTTTCATCCAGTGTAGTTGATCCATTGAGCCCATATTCAAGTGGGATTGGGGGTTATCCCCATGCTTTCCATGTTACCATCCCTTAGCACAATTGGACCTACACCATCCATACTATTTTCTACCAGTCCCTCAATTTGGGGGACTTTGAATGTGTCATCATTTCCATCCATTAGTATACCTAGTGTTCCTTCACCCATCCCATCCATTTCGATGCCCACTTTTGGATCCCTTTCTGGTGGGGGGTCGAGCGTTGGTTTCAACATGGGAGGTGGAGGTCCTTCCACCTTCGCTAATCCTATGAGCGACCTGACATCATCAAGTGCGGGTGTACCTTTTGGGTGGAACATTTATAGTGTTTTTTGGGCTGTCCCTAGTCATGATAGGGGCATTAGTACATTAAGAGGTTTTAAATTTCCATGGGTTAGCACACCCTTCCCTAGGGGCACATCCCTTGGGGAAAATTTTTCACCGTGGGGAATTTTTCTCTTTGTTAACACATCCATCTTGGGGGTTTCTTCCCTCGGACTAGTTTTTGGAATGTTTTTCCTGTAGGGTCCACATTTACCCCTAGGGGAAACCTCCCTGGGGACATGTTTGGTTATGGGAGCAGTCATGCTCCTAGAAGTGTCACCATTCTTGGGGGAAATTACTCTTCAGGAGCTCCTAAACCCTCTGGTAGTACAAATATAGGGGGAACACAAGGTCCATCTGGGATAACAAAGATTTCACCTCCCTCCCAATATTCATTTTCTTATACGATGTTTCCCTTTCTTGCAACATTATACTTTCCCAATTTTTTGTGATTGACAAATGACCCTATATACCATAACCTTTCATGGCCAAAAATTCCTTCCAAGATTCCATCATATATACCTAAATTCGACACCAAGCCAAGAGAATACCCCTCTACAAACATCATGACATACCACTTATGTTGTTCATCCAACTCATTGATGGATGATAGTGTGAGGCTACATATTTTCTAGAGATCCTTGAATGGAGCTACTGCAAAATGATGCATTGAATTAAAAGGTAGTTCCTTCAAAATATTCAAAAACTTGGAAATGGTGTTCCTTACACATTACCAGCTTCCCATTTGGTATGAGATAGGAATGGAGCTCTTGAATTCACTGCGTCATGATAGTGCAACTCACATTTACAATAATATACATGAGTGGAGACAAAGATGTAGGATGATCAAGACTCAAATTCCAGACAAAATCCTAATGGGGTGGTTCACAAAGTCCCTCCTACCACCCATTGCCCAAGAAATATCTATGGTCGAGGCAACCACCAAGGAGAAGGATATTCTGCATTCCCATCACTTAGATTTGATTTATTCATAGTTGGGTACACTTTATGACATCATCCCAAATTCTCCTAGGCCATCGACAAATCCAAGGAATAAAACCCCAAGATATCATGTTGATGGTGTGGTTGGTTCTGTATCAGATGCCTATGTAAACTAGTTAGTTGATCAGATGGGTGAAATGTCTATTGAGTCAAAATATGGTACCAATTCTCAAACAACTTGGATCCCTAATTAGACCTCCAAGGTGAATTCAATGCAATCCATGCAACCAAATAATCCTTAGCAATTTGGAAGAAAGAATAAGAGGAATAAGAAAAAGACTTCCAATACTGAGAAAGGGACTTCTTCCACCCAAAACACCTAGGAAGGGGGATTTATGGAGAAGAAGAAGAGTCGATTCCCCTACATGATTTGTGGGGAGGACCAACTTACTCATCAATTTCCCCGCAAGGATGAGGTACATATAATTTTGGCATTGTAGAAGGCCCCCTAGAAGCCTGCTATTTTAACCCATCCTTTCCCTCCTCAACCTCAACATATGGTTTCTACAAATCCTACTGTTATCACTGAAATTTCGTCCACAAATGGTTACAAGAATCCATCATCTTCAAAACATCTATGAGTTCACCCATGGAACAAAATTACCAGAAAGCATTTCCAAAAGGTCCAAAACTATACAACCAGTTATAAAATCAAGGTGCTCTATGACTACGCAGGGCGCGCGTGCACATGCACCATCCAGAAACGTAATAAAAGCGCACATGCACACGATGCGTGACTGTGGTCGCTAAAATCTGCACACACCTAAGAACGACGCATTTATGAGATTGGTCAGCCTCCCACCCACTTCTGGTTCAGCTTCCAAGTTGATTTGACATCCAAATCTCAGCTAGATCTGACTAGGTGGTTGGTCAAAGACCTAAAAATGCCCTAAAAACCCCCTTTTCACACTAAAAGATGGTTGCACAATACCTCAAAGTGATGCTATAAAACGAGGCCATGGGTGCACTACATTTTCAAAGAATTCATTTGCAAGGTTATGCTACTGCTATTCTCTTGGGGAATCCTCTTTTCCCATCAAGAGTATATTAGCATCATTACATTTGGGTAATCCATCTCACCTTTTGAGTGGATTAACATGGGATTCTTTCACCATTTCTTTCAAGTTTTCAAAGTTGTAAGAAGAGCTCAAATTGTGGGGGTCCAAGAGCCCTCCCTTGGAGGAATAAGGGACCCAAAGTCCTCTTTCTTCTCGGTGTTTTATTTTCACTAATACAATCCTTTCCATTGGTGACATGAGTCTTATTGGTTTCTTGTTCTTATGTCCTTATGCTCAATAATTTAGTTGTTCTTTCCTTTTCTAGTTTAATTCTTAGCTTAGTCTTTTATGTTTCTTTTTCTAACCCTTTCCTTTACTGTTTTCTTGCTTAGCTAACCCAACTAAGCTTGTAAGCACCTATGTTTTTCTCATTTAGGTGACAAAAGAGGCACAACAGTTTGGTGACTCCACTGGGGAAAGGTATCAATTTCCTACCCCATTTGGGTTTTTCTAGCTCTTCTTTTGGTTTGTTTAACCCACAGGTACCATAACCGGCCCAAGACGACCTGAAAAAAATCCAATTCAAAGTTGAAATGAGAGAATTCCATTCGTGATTTTCTTCACGGATGTGTGACAGGTGTGCACGGGTTTATTGGACCACAGTTGCGCACGTGCGCACGTGCGCCAAAAATACTGTGTGGTTCAGCGCCCCCTGCGCACTTGCGCCCAAAATTCTTTTTTGCTTTGTGCATAGGCACTCAGTGCGCCTCTGTCTACTCTGAGACCCATGCACCTATGCAGAAAAATACACATTGTAAGCCTTTTTTTGATTTGGGGAAGGCCCCTAGCCTTCTTAAAAATGACTTCATGCATGTTGTAAAATACACCACACTTAGTTCCCTATCCATATAAAGGTATTAGTGTTATAGGATAAGTCCGTAGGTGCGGACACTAACCGACCTCCCTAGATCCACCTGGTATCTAGAACAAAACAAAACAGAATACTACACTTTCCCTAGATCTAGCCTATTGAATGAACTAAGAGATAAGGGTTATAGACATACCTTGTGATCGCTTTCCTTGTGTGTCTGTTGTTCCAAGATTTGCTTCAATTCTCTCGTCCCATCCAGATCAGAACAAAATGAACCAATCGAAGTAAAGACAAGTTAAGATATTCAATGACTAGTCTATACATATGATCAAGGAATTATGTAATAAAATGACATCATCTTTATGGGAAAGGGACATATTGTTGTATTAATTTAATAGAAAGTGAAA
>ML782109.1:159321-186990 GCA_009831015.1 Picea engelmannii | reverse complement strand
ATGCATATTTTCGGATCGCCCGCTAATTGGGGTGGACACACCCACAAAACTCCCTGTACGGCCCTCTGTATAGGCCCTGCCCAGAAAAAGAAAACCTAATTCTATGCAGGACGATCAAACCACTAACTTGAAGCTCGTTGGTCTTGAATCGACTGCCTCATTCTCTCGGAATCTCCAAATCTCCTCTGAATATCTCTCGTCCAATCACTCTGACAGTAGGTACAAATGAGGTGGCAATGTGGGCCCTACAACTATATATAGTCCTTTTTGCCAAACTTCCAGACCCCATTCCGGGAGCTCCAAGTGTCCGTTTTTCGATCCGTCTTGAGCCATGGGATCAGTACCTCGTCCTCTACATAAAGAAAATCCCCGAAGGACTTTTCATCCTTAGCCCTCGGGGAGCCATTTTTTCCATACCCTATTCAAGTATGCATGCTCATGTTCAAAATTATCAAATAAATGCTTGTATGTTCGATTCTCTTAAGATATTGTTCACGTCGGGTATTTGGTTTTCATGTGTGCAGGTACTTGGTCATCATACATCTACACAACCCCTTCAGGTATGTAATCAACACTGGCATGTAATCATTCCCTCTGAATCTCAAATTGCATCTCCAGTCACACCCTCAGAAATTTGCCTTTAGGGTCCCCATATCCGTCTCTACAGTACCGCCACCTCCATTGCACTTTGGGTACTATCACTCGGTAGCACTCTCCCCCACATGAGTTGTCCCATTCATAGTACCCCTTGGCACTTTGACACTCATTCTTTTTTCAACCCTTTAGGGATGGGAGTCCCGATAGTCTTATATCATGTCGTGAATTAGCCACATACTCCTCCTCATTTTGCTAGCCTTCCCAACAGAATCCTAGGACACTTCCTCATGGATTATTTTGACTGCACTCCCACAACATCATTTACCCATCATCAGTCTGCCCATCCTCAAATTTCCCTCCATACATTACCCTACTATAGAAACCAGCCTATGGGCCCCCCACCCTCCACTTGTTTTTTCCACCAACTTGCACCACCCCCAGACCAAGCCATCTTACACTGGGGCACCCATTTCTGTATTTGCATTATTATCCCCACAATTTTTTTCATTCTTTTTGTAATTAAACCTTGATTCCTAGCATGTTACATAGATTTTTGTCGTCACCTTTGGCGACCTTCTTGGCAAATGCAACCCATGTCACCCTTGGTTGGGGCACTCCTTATCATCTACTCCTCTTGACATCATCCATATACTTCGAGTATCCCACAGGCCACCTACCTCTGCTCTCTGAGTTTGTTCACTTTGTCCTGCCTCTGGCACAACTTATCCCACGTCTTGTTGTCCCCCTGACACTCGATCTAGTTGAACGGTTGCAACCACTTATACTTTGCATATACCCCCAACCAAGGGAAGTATTGAGTCTTCATACATATTGACTTTGTTCATGTACGTCCTTAGTTCCTAAAATCACCTAGTAGATCTCACAAAGCCCTTTGCTTCTTGGAGTCGCGTCCCCCTTTTCTTGACATCAACATAGTTTCCATAAGGACGACATTATCTTGACTCTCATTACCTTTCCAATGAGAGGTCCCAGACGACACATGGAGAACCATAATTTCTCCCTGCTGTCATTGACCCCCATACCATTCGACTTCAACACTTTCTCATGTTACGGTGGGTCTTACTTTGCGACTATTGCAGCTGTTTCTTATATTCGCCGAAGACCTCCGAGCTTGGCTAGGCTATCAATGCCTACAGAACCTATGATACTTCTTACAGGTGTCATTGCCTACTGTTCAGAGTATGTTCCTCCTCAGAATTGTCCTCTGCCTTTATCACAACCGCCCTCAAGGGCACTATAGTTGTCTACATCAACACACCATTTTAGTTACTATACAACACCCTTGTTTTTTGAGTTACATGACATGAGCATGGGGCATGCCCGCCTCGTTTGTACACAATTTATTTTACATACCTTATGGAAGATTGTGTCCTACAGGTTCCCTTCTCTCTCCAATGGGTCACTCTTAATGCTCTCAATATCGCTCTTTCTTACAAAGACACTCTCAATAGAAGAAACATTGATGAATTTCGGCTATACGTATGCTCCTAACCTCATCCATCAGGGGGCATCTGTTATCATTGAATTTTCGTTCGCAAATGTTTACAGGATTCCAACATCTTCAAAACAACTATGAGTTCACCCATGGACCAAAATTACCAAAAAGCATTTGCAAAAGGTCCAAAACTATACAACTAGTTATAAAATCAAGGTGCGTTATGACTACACAGGGCGCGCACGCACATGCACATCCAGAAACGCAAGAAAAGCACACATGCACATGATGCACGACTATGGTCGCTAAAAGTCACGCACACCTAAGAACGACGCATTTATGAGATTGGTCGGCCTCCCACCCACTTCTGGTTTAGCTTCCAAGTTGATTTGACATCCAAATCTTGGCTGGATCCGACTGGGTGGCTGGTCAAAGACCTAAAAATTCCCTAAACAACCCCTTTTCACACTAAAAGTTGGTTGCACAATACCTCAATGTGATGCTATAAAACAAGGCCATGGGTGCGCTACATTTTCAAGGAATTCATTTGCAAGGTTATGCTGCTGTTATTCTCTCGGGGAATCCTCTTTTCTCATCAAGAGTATATTAGCATCATTACATTTGGGCAATCCATCTCACCTTTTGAGTGGATTAGCTTGGGATTCTTTCACCATTTCTTTCAAGTTTTTAAAGTTGTAAGAAGAGCTCAAATTGTGGGGGTCCAAGAGCCCTCCCTTGGAGGAAGAAAGGACCCAAAGTCCTCTTTCTTCTTGGTGTTTTCTTTTCGCTAATACAATCCTTTCCATTGGTGACATGAGTCTTATTGGTTTTTTATTCTTATGTCCTTATGCTCAATAGTTTAGTTGTTCTTTCCTTTTCTAGTTTAATTCTTAGCTTAGTCTTTTATGTTTTTTTTTCTAACCCTTTCCTTTACTGTTGTCTTGCTTAGCTAACCCAACTAAGCTTGTAAGCACATCTATTTTTCTCATTTAGGTGACAAAAGAGGCACAACACCTACTCCTCCACAAGGGGCCATGGAAGGTACCCCTCACCATGAGGGGTCTTCCTCGAATGCTTCCATTTTAATGTGTGATAAAATGGTTAATTTGCATACTTAGGCTAAAAACTATGACATTTACAAGCATTCCCATGCTACGCCTGAAGTAACATATTCTTCCTAGTCTGTTGGCCCTCTTTAGATTGAGAAGACATCATTTGATGCACCTTTTCACCCCTCAAAGGGAATTCTTCATTGCATGAAACATAATAACAACACACATGCCTCCCACAACTACAGTATTGTGGAATACTTGGCCCAGGAACCTTGTGCCATGTCTTCCCTCGAAGTTCTCTAGAATTGTCCAGCACAACGAAAAGCCTTGTTGTCATCCATAGGCAGGGTTGACCCCTCAGATTTGAGTTTGACGACCTTTGATTCCACTTAGGTTACTCATAGGCTCTCCCATGAGGTCACCTTCTAGATCATAGTGCGATCAATGGGGGAAAACATCTACCAAACGATGGTGGATGAAGGAGCCTCAACTTGCATAATGTCTATTTATTGTTGGAAGGCCCTCGAATCTCCTAAGCTTGATACATCCACGACACTATTGAAAGCATTCAATGGAAACATGTTCCATAATAATCACTGCCTTACCCATCTATTTAGGTGGCAAGACTGTTTATGTTTCCGTAGAAGTCGTCGATTCACCTCTTAAGTACATTTTGTTACTTGTGAATACTTAGTTCTATGAGATGATTGTTGTTGTCTTGTCAGTCTTTAGGGTCTTACGATTCCCCCATCAAAGGAAAATAATGATGATCGATCAAGTTTAATTCTATAACCCAGACCTTGGATCCAATACAGGGTCAAACATACCCTTTGTCAGTGATACTCAATAGTATTATCTAAACGTTGGTGTGGGTATGTTCAAAGATCCTTCGCTAATGGGAATTTGTCTCCTTCCCCTGCCATATCCTACTACAAACATCTCTCCTATCAACATGATTTCGACATTTACTAGTGGATCCCTTGGGTCTTATGATCCTTGGGTGGTACCTCATCCAGAGGATGTTGATTGGTGTCTATTGGCCTTGATCTAGATTCCCCCCAGGATGTGGAGTCTAACTAGTTCCCAAATCCCTCTTGGGCTCTCACTCCTCTTCCCAATTCCAATGATTTCCTAGTTATTTAACTTCCATTTGATGGATCTATCATGGAGTTCATGGATGCACCTGAAATTCCATGGGAGTATTTGCACCATCGTGCATATTTTATCCCTAATTTGGAATGGTTAGAAGAAGAAATTAAAAATCTTGTTGCCACTGATAATGTCCAATGGTACCAGTCTCCCATTATGATACATGACGTCTTGTCAAAAGGGAAATTGGTGAATATTTACAAAAATATACCCATTGACATTTCCCAGAAGTTAGGTGTCGTGGAACACATCTTGATAGGTGTTGGTTGTTCACCCCAAGAAGTTAAACTATACACATACCTATTCAAATAATTTCATGATATTTTTTCTTGATCTTATGAGGATATGGCTGGCATTGACCCCCAGATTATTGAACATGAAATTAAAACTTATGAAGGATCCAAGTTGGTCCAGTAAAATCTCCAGCTAGTCAACCCAAAGAAAGATGTTACCATTAAGGCAGAGGTAGAAAACATTCTTCGTGCATAGTTGATCTATCTGGTTCCCTTGACTGAATGGGTTTCCAACATTGTTTTGGTTGCTAAGAAACATGACACCATTAGGGTCTGTGTCGATTATATGGATTTGAACAATTCTTTCCCAAAGGATAATTATCCAACCCCGTTCATTTATCATATTATCGATGAATGTAACAGTAGTGAAATCTTCTCATTCATGGACGATTTCTATAGCTATAATCAAATCCAAATAAAACCGGAAGATCAACACAAGACTACCTTTAATTGTCCTTGGGGTACTTTTTCTTATCGAAAGTTTCCATTTGGTCCTAAAAATGTTAGAGCTACCTTCCAGAATTCCATGTCATACACTTTCTAGGACATCAAACAAATTGTAGAGGCATACTTAGAAAATATGGTTTCTCATTCCAAGCATAGGGGGGTTCATCCTGGTCACTTGCGAGCCATTTTTATCGGATGTTGCTACTATAAAATCTGTTTGAATCCACATAAATGCATATTTTTTGTAGTGTCTAGATGATTTATAGGCTTCATTGTGTCCAATTTTGGGATCATGTTTGATCTCTTGAAAGTCAAGGCTATTGTCAATTTTCCTCCCCCTTGTACCATTAGCCAACTTCAAAGTTTGCAAGAGAAATCAAACTTTTTGCATAGATTTATTACCAATTATGTCAAGATCATAAAATGATTTATGCGCTTATTGAATAAGGGTGTACCTTTTGTGTGGGTTGACCAATCCTAATGGTCATTTGATGTCTTGAAGAAGGCCTTGATATTGATTCCCTTATTAAGCCCTCCCAATTAAAATTGAGATTTTTTTCTCTATCTCACATCCTCTAAATCCACCATTGACATGGTGCTCATCCAAGAGGATCATGCACAATGAGAGAACATTATTTACTATCTTTACAAAGGAATTGTTGGTCCTGCATTTTGATACTCTCATGTTGATATTTTTTCCTTGGAAGTAGTTTACACTGTCCAACATTTACGACATTACATCCTCTTGAGGAAAACCAATGTAGTTTCTAATGCCAACCCAATGAAACACATTCTCAGCCATCATATCATTGGGGGAAAGTACTCGAAGTGGATTGTGATCCTCCAAGAGTTCGACCTGGAGTTTGTTTCCTCCAATTCTAATATATCCTTGGCATTCTCATAGTTGATGTCTGAAATTCCCCGATCCGATGAGGAATCAATGGTTAATGAATCTTTCCCTCATAAGTTTTTATTCCTTATAGAATTGTTTAATCCATGGTATGGATATGTCTTGGTCTACCTCCATACTCAGTGTTTCCATCCCTAATTTTCTCGTGATGAACATCAACTCATAAGGCATCAGGCTAGCCACTACATTATTGTGGATGTCACCCTTTATTTTCGAGGGGTTTATTTGATTCTATGTCGTTTCCTTATCCATGAAAAAGTTGAAAGATTTTCGAGTGACTGCTATGCTAGGTCATGTGGGGGTCATCTCTCTGGGTTGGCCACTACCCAGAAGAAATTGTGCAATCACTATTTCTGGCCCATGATCTTCAAAGATTGTATGAAATGCGGTCCATAAATTCCATTCTTGTCAAATCTCCACCTGTAATATGCGTTCTCATCCTATCCCCCTTCATCCTGCGGTGACCGTTGGTCCCTTTTCTAAATGGGGGTTGATTTATTGACATGTATTCATACCTCGTCTAATGGTCATGGCTACATCATCGTTGTTGATGACTAGTTCACTAAATGGGTCGAGGCTTTTCCTACCTTTTCCAATGATGGAACCATCACTTCTCTTTTTATGTTCAATCATATTACCGTTAGGTTCAGTGTTCCTAATATCATAGTAATAGACCATGGGTCCCATTTTCATAACAAGATGATGACTGAATTAGATTCTAGGTTGGGTTTTCTTCATGAGAAATCGACACCCTATTACCCTCAAGATAATGTCTTGGTAGAATCCATGAATCACGTCCTCAAGAATATGATTCAGTGGATGTTAGGGAAACACAAGACAAATTGGCATATTATGTTATTTTCAACATTATGGGCTTACCGAACCTTTGCCAAAATTGCCACTTGATTTACACATTTTCAACTTGTTTAGGGTCTACAGGTAGTGTTACCAATTGAAGGCGAAATCCCATCATTGAAACGTGTGGTAGAACTGTTTCCCAACACCTCCACTGAGGAGGAACATCTTTTATACCTAACCCATATTGATGAACAATTTCGTGATGATACTTTGGCCAATGAGACACATAAGAAGCGCGTCAAGGCCCAATATGAAAAATCTGTCCGTCCTTCCTTCTTTTCGGAGGGTGACTTGGTGTTGGTTTATGACCAACACCATGACAAGTTAGGTGAAAAAAAATTTGAACCCCTTTGGCATGGTACCTACATTGTCAAATGTGTCTTGAAACGAGGGGCCTACGAGCTAGTTGACTATGACGAAAACCCTCTTTCAGAGCCTCACAATGGGATCTACCTTAAGAAGTATTATGCTTAGGCCATTTGGCCACATGATGCTTTGTACATAAGTGTGTTTTTGTTTTGGAGTGGTGTGTTTTTATTTTTACATGTATTTACTATCTCGGTTAGCTTCTTATCATGATTTATGCTTGATTTGCAGATGTCATCGCCCTCCTTAGTCTACATGGGATATGTTGATCATGCCAGCCATAGTACCCGGAACATTGATTTTTCCACTTGGGTGATATTTTCTCCCACTAACGAGCTCGTGAGTTCAAGAGGTGTTTACCTTGGGCTTGCAACCAATAATATTGTATATTATATTGTTTTCATTGAAATATTGTCCGGCATTCACCCTTGGCATTCATCATCTCATTGTTAGATTGGACTCCTAGATTATGGTCTCATAGTTGAATTGCACATATAGCATCAGGAATCTTGTTCTCTTGCATAAGTATTTGAGGGTGCATATTCTTGAACATTACTTTGAGCATATTGAGTATTTCCACGTCCAAATAATGTCTAATCGATTGATTGATTCATTAGTGAACTACGCGTTATATTGGAATTTGTCTCATTAAATTAAGTATTTAAGCATACATGTACATAAACATGGGTCATGATTCACAACATTTAAACCTCCATAGGTAGAATCTAAAACAAAACATGTATATATATCTTCAAAGTGTGATTACATCCTTCAAAACAAGGTGCATATACAAAAATGGGGCTTTACTTGCCTCCTGATACATATAGTGTCATTCGGTTAATATATGAGTCTAGTAAAAAAATGGGGTGCCATTGGCTAGTTAGTCCTCATGTTGACTGCCATCATAGCACAAGACAAACCAAACCACCTTTCAAAGAAGATGACGAAAGAGGCAGGAAAATCCTTCCCTATGCCATTGTAGATTGGTGGAATCTCATTCTCCTGACAAATGTCTCCCATTTCTTTGAGCTTATTTGTCAAAACTTCAATTTTTCTAGCATCCTCTAACTATCTATTTAGACTGATAATCTCAGTTTCACCACTGGTCTCATAATGATCATGTTTAGATTCTCTTAATTGTTCTTTGAGTGATACATTCTTCATCTTGAGTTTCTTTAATTCTTGTAGTGCACAAATTAGTTCTCCTTCAAGATTTGCCTCTCCTTCTTCATCCGAATCTTCATGATTTATGTATTCATTATTTGATATTTCATCTTGATCATTTATGACCATGAATAAAACATCTTCTGAGATGTCATCATCTTCATCAAATGCTCTGCTTTCATCATTGGCATACATATTTTTCTTCTGCTTGTAATATTTTATTTTCTCATCATTTTTTCTATTCATGTGGCGATGCTTTTTCCTTTTGAAACCGGAGTCTTCCTCATTATTAGTTTTATGAGGACACTTAGTAGAGAAATGTCCTACTTTACCACAATTAAAAAATTTGAAAGGGAGATTACCTTTGTACTTTCCATATCCCTTCTTTTGTTTCCTGACAAAGTTTGCTTCTTCTGCATCTAATTATTCCTTAGAGGAATCACTTGGTTGGTATTCCTTTGAGCTTGTCCTTTTTTATTCTTTGAAAGTTTCTTCATGATTTGATGGATTTTCTTATTCATTCCTCATTTCATAGGCTGTTGAAATTTCATGCAGCTCATCCATTGTCAAACTCTTTAGATTACTAGATTCTTCTATAATAGAAACCTTAAGATCAAATCTTAGTGGAAGTGATCTTAGTACCTTCTCAACAATTGTATATTATTGTATTTCTTCACCAAGTCCTCCAATGGTATTTTCAACTCCATCTGCTCAGAGGAAGTGTGCTGCAGTATATTCATCTTCTTTCATTTTCAATCCTTCAAATTGCGCTTGATGTGTTTGTAAATTGGCTTGCTTCACTTTCTCATCTCCTTCATAGATGTTCTTCATCTTGTCCTAGATATCTTTGGAAGATTCACAATGCGTGAATTTTACAAACTCAAAGCATGAAAGACCAGATAATATGGCATTCATTGCTTTGAAATTTCTTTCATTTAACTTTCTTCCATTTTCATCCGTTGGGGGAGTGATTGGTGCTTTGTATCTATTCACTACTGAGTTTCAGACTTAAAATCCTTGTGCCATAAGAAATACTCTCATTCTGATTCTCTAGAAGGAATAATTAATTCCATCAAATAGTGGTGCTCCATTCTTGGAGAGATTTTCTTGTTTTTCCATGTTTGCTACAAAGATCTTCCTTCTGGTGGTTAAACTATCTGAAGGAACCTTGTTCTGATACCAATTGTTGGAATATTGAACAATAATGAGAGGGGGGGGGTGAATCAACATTCTACAAATTTTAACCACTTTTTTATTTTTACCTTCTTAATTAATCATAACAAAATTAATCATAAGTAATGAATAAATTTATATATCAACAAAGCTTAACAAAAAATTACATTACACATATTTTATGTGGAAACCCAATAATGGATAAAACCATGAGAAGTTTTTCTTATAATAAACAAGAGTTGCATTCTTTTCCAAGCTCCATATTGTGAAGGGAACCAATCCTTGTAGTAAGCACCCACTTAGAAATTTTCAAGCACCAACTTAACATACACCAACCTGTTGAGAAGATGAGGACACCAATCCTCACTGTAAGCACCTACTTACAGTCTGCAAACACCAATATGTCAAGAACCAACCGGTTACACATATGAGGACACAAATCCTCTTTGTATGGACCCACTTACAATATGTAGACACCAATCTTCCAGGCTTCAACCTGTTAATAATATGAGGACACCAATTTTATCTCCTGCACCACCCTTCCACCCAGAAATAAATGTACTTCATATTACTTTTCCTTACACCACCCAAACACCCTGATACGTTCCTATGTAATTATTTATGCTTCCCTTTTCACCTTTGGTTCCACAAACTCAGACTCTTCATTACATATCTTCTCTTCACAATTTCAACTTCACGAGAGCATAAATACTTATATAAAATATACATCCAAATATTTGTCCACATATCCAAGAATACATGGTCGACTCTAGATCTCCAAAAAAACAGGTTGCAACATTCCTTAACAAAACTATACAAATCCATTCCTTTCTATGCTTTATTTATTCAAAGAATAAACTCGGTGTACAACTATCGTTGGATTTGTTTATGGAATTAATCTCATCCATCTATTAACTTTTTTCCACCAAAATGTGCAACACGTCTTCGTGGCTCAATAGTCATTAGATTAAACCAAGATTAAATGTGTATCATCTATCTGTGATCTCATTCCACTGGATATCAGGACCATCAAGGTATATAAACACTTAATGCTACCTCGTTGATTGGCACCCATCTGATTCATACCTATGTTCAATCACAATCGTCGATCTAACCTTCTTTAGTATATCGGGACCATAGGTCTTCGATTCACAATTACCGTCTGATCAAATATTAGATTGATCATGACCGTTGATTTGTCCTCTACCGATACTTAAGAAAATTTTTGAAGACTCACTATGGGTTCGCAGGTCTAAGACACATCTCTTCACACCTCCGCGATGTCCAAATTTCACCTCGAATTTTTGTCGCACTCATTTTGCACCTACATTTAGGAACTTTTAAAAGTATTTCACTATGATTCTATGATGCATTTTGAGCCATCAGATCTCTCACCCTCTGAGTTGTTTGATCTGTGACAAGTGGCAAGCTTATGGGCCATTGGATCTCTAACACATGGAGACCTCTTGGGCCATCCGACCTATTGTTCGTGGTACTTAGTTAATTCTTTATACTTAGCCAATTCTCAAGATTTCACCACGGGTTGCGGGTCTACAACATCTCCCAATACACTTCTCCCTTTTCATGATCATGTACATTCGACCAATTTCCATACTTAGTCATTTTTCAAGGTCTCACCACATCAGATAAGCTCTCCATACTTAGTCTATTTTTATTCTCACTGCAAGTTCATGGGTCTGTGGGCATACATTCATTTTTCCACATACCTCTGATTATCTATGATGTTCACTATCTCCGTGATGTCTTGGGACTTAGTCATTTTTCTAGTTCCCACCACGGGCCTCAATCCTTGATCTTAATTGTTGATCTCGGGGGATGAACGGTCAGGATCTAATCATTCAAAAATCAATTCCTTACATAAGGTTCCATAGATATTTCACTCACTTTCATTCAAACTAAGAGATAACTCCTTTTCATTAAAAACTTTTTTGATCACAATTTCCCAATAAATGTGGGATATATCTATTTCATTATTTCTTCGAACTTCTATAAATTGTGAATACTCTGCAATAAGGATTATTTCATCGGGTTGTATTTTATATTGAAATCATTCTACTACATAAATATTCACCTCCTCATACATTTGTACATAAGAAACACAGAATGGGGACAATTCTTTTCATAGATCGTAGAAAGGAAAGCATTATCAGCTTCGTTTATTCCTTGTTATTAGATCTTATTCCTCGATTTCTTCTTTAATATAGTCGTTCAGGGTCTCTTGGATAGAATCAATGCGTTAGCACTATTTTTGTCATTCATTTGTGGAATTCCATGATAGTAAATGGGTGGAATGACTTCATTGGCTATCCTAATCATCATTTACACTTGTTTAACTCATCAAATATCTAGAGATATCAAGGAGATTAAGAGCAACATTTGGTAAAAAAATGCAAAAAAGTGACTTTTTTTTGTTCAACTTATGTCCCGATTTCCAAGCAAATGGAATCAAATCGCAAAAAAATAAAACATGATTTTTTCAGGAACGAACCAAATTAGGTTCAAAGAGGGATGCTTCACGAAAAAATGAACTGGTTGGTAGCTACAAGTGGTGCTTTAAGAGTGATTTTTTCATATTTTTCAGAATTCAATTTTCTAAAAAACGTCCATTCAACATAATTGCCACCTTCATCCATTCAACCTAGAGATTATATCATGATATTATGATACAAATTAGGGTCATATCCCTTTATTTTGGATATTAGTTTGAATTGGTTATTCTCAATTACACATTGCAATTTCTATTTAAGCAAGAATTGTGAAAAAAGAAAGGATCTTCTTCTTGGAAGGAAGTTGGGGTTCGAGTAGAAGAGGTTGAAGACCTGAGAGTTGAGGGGAGAGTTTAATTGTATGCAACATTTCATACTCAAGGAATCAGACATCCTGATGGTCAGATTGTGCATATATGTATCTCATTTTTCTGTCTTATTTGAATGGAATAAAAATTTCTGCAATGCATTGATTTTCTCAAAGATTCAACTTCGATTATAGTGATGAATTTACTTTTAATTACATGTTTCTTGTAAGTTGTATTCAAGTATTTGATTCAGATTTAAAATATGATTTTGGATTTGAATATCTTCTTTTTGAATATATGAGTTAACATATTGTGACACTTATGTATTCATATATGTTCCTTGTGTTGAATTACTAAGAGGTGGGGTAAATCAGTAATAGAGAAATTTAATCCTTTTTCACCAAAAATAAAAGTGCTATATCAATGTAGCATTATCATCCAATAGTTACAGAGTAAATAAACAATGAAAAAATGAGCAATCACACTGATACACAATACACCAGTGTTTTTACGTGGAGATCCTAAGCGGGAGAAACCCACAAAATGTTTTTTCTTATATGTCTTGAAGAATTACATTCATTGGAAGAACCAACTTCCTTTTTTTTCCAGCTGAAACTGGAAGAAGGCTCCAACCGCCTAGTTTCTCAGGCTACAACCTGAGGGAAGCTCCAACTCCCCAATTCCCTGGCTACAACCAGAAGGAAGCTACAACCCCCTAAGTTCTATGGCTACAACCGAAAGGTGGCTACAACCACCTGTCCTTGCCCCGTCCAACCGCCTTGAAGTAGAAGTAGAATGATGGAACCACTGTCACACTATCACTATGAGATATACCACTATACAACTGTATCAATCTGTACCACTGACCTACAACCAACCTGTACAACTTCCCTGTAATCAATCTATACCTGAATTGAACATGTATCAACAAAATACAACAAGTACGTGACTTGTAGTGTTGTAGCACGCGTATGTACGCCCTATATGTTATGCAACCTGCGTATGTACATGACCAAACTGTTATGCAAACTGTGTATGCTTTCTGAAAACTAGGGTTTTCTTTCTTCTGAAAATTTTTGACCCTGTGTAACTTCTTTCACAAATATCTATAACCTATCACTACATCCAGACTATATCTATACCCTATGCATGCATCCTCATACATATCTATCTCTATTCATGTGCCAAAAGTGTGTGTAGTCATGAATAAGTATAATAACCCTCACATGATATAGACTTAAAACCCTTTCTAATATTCAGCCTCTCAATACATCAACCAATACAAGCTCTCAACCATATACCACAAAACCCCTTAGCCATATGCCAAGAAATACAAGATGTGCCTCAATATGAAGTATCAATGATAAATATACCAACACTTTATTTCTGTAGATCTAACTTATACAGAAGATCCCATGAAGCCACTAGTATTTCTAGGGTGAATCCTCAAATCTCCATAACCATTTCTCATGCATACATCAAAAACCAACTATTCATATAAATAAGACATACCTTTTAAACCAGTGGATAGATATGATGTATCTGAGCACTGTAGACCTTCCTGGGAGATTGATCTCAGAATCTAGAACCTCTGCATCTTCATATTCTCAAGTTTCCATGGCTTTACCAACATGTACACACCCTAATACACTGTCAGCCCGCGTACGTACACACCCTAATACATTATCAACCCACGTACGCCTCAATATGTATGCACCCTAATACACTGTTAGCCCTCGTACGCCTCAAAAAATAGAGTTTTTTTGTATTGGTTGTAATTCCAAGAGTTTTTTCGTCAACCCTTCATACTACTTCAAACTTTCTCAACTTCAGATGTATCAATGAGTACTTTCAATAAGCCTCACACAACAAAATATATTCAATGTTTTCAAGTGTGATTAAATGAGAGAGCCTTGCCTCTTATTTATACTTTCATGTAGCATCCCACTTTCCTTATTTTAAGGAGTTATCCATTAAATTTATTATTTAAATAATTTCTTTTGCAAACACTTTGACTTTTAGGGGCTTCTAGATGACTCATGAGGGTTCTCCAACTTCACATGGCCATAAATATCTAACCGTGAGGATTTATGTGATGTTCCACATACCACCGGAAATGGCATGACATGTACTATCCATATGGAATATTATTACCTGCAAATATCTCAAAATGCATACCATTATCCATCAAACAAACTTGGGTCCATTACCGAAACCATTGTGCTACCAGAATTCGCTACCAGACTTTCTTCAAGGGTTGACATCAATGAAAGCTAACCTATTTAATCAACAATATCCCTCTTTTGCATTGATGGAAACACTCTGATGCAATACTGAGGTCATGTCATGCAATACTGAAATCATATCACTCATATCAACAATCTCCCCATGTGACCATCGCTCCCCATGGAACCATGTCTTTATCCTCTACATATGATAAATATATCCCCCTTTGTCATCAATGGAAAATGTATCTTTCCATCCAGGGTTGCTCCCCATAACTGAATTATCTGATCTCCCAACCTGAATTTTCCTCTTTATGGTTCTTCCTCCTGTACATCTAAGAAATATAAGATAACCATTCAAAAGCATTCATTTTGGAGTAGAAATAACTCTGAGTCTTTGGAGAAGATACTCAAAGGCTTCCCATGGAAGCAATTTTATAAATATGTCTACCGCTTCTTCTTTTGTGCCCACATATTCAACTCTGATGTTCTTTTCTGCAACCTATTCCCGTAGAAAGTGATACTTGATTGGAATTTTCTTTGTCTTGGACTGCATCATCAATTTCTTTGAGATACTGATGGTGATTTTATTATCACAATATATTGGAATGGGCTCATCATACTCAACATGTATATCTGTTAGAGTTTTTTTCATCCATAAGACCTGTGTACAACATGTTGCTGCTGCAATATACTCTGCCTCGACTGTAGATAAAGATATTGATGATTATTTCTTTCTTAGCCATGATACTAAACACTCACCCAAGTATAACGCTACTCCACTGGTGCTTCATCGGTCATCAATGCAACCTTCCCAATCTGCATCTGTGTAGGCAATAAGTGATAGATCATTTCCTTTTGGATACCATAATCCAAACTCTTATGTTCCTTTGAGATATATGAAAATCGTCTTCACTTCTAATATATGTGATTCCTTTGGTGCTGCTTGAAATCGTGCCACCTGTCCAACTGCCTGGATTACATCTGGTCTAGATGTTGTCACATATAGTAGGCTACCAATCATTGACCTGTATTTCCTTTGATCTATAGATTTTGAATCATCATCTTTTCTCAAGTTGCAACTAGTTTGCATGAGAGTGATATCTGGTTTGCAATATTCCATTCTAAACCTTTTTAACATTTCTCTGATATACTTGGTTTGAGAAATAAAAATTCCTTGATTGATTTAATGTATCTGAAGACCCAAAAAGAAGGATAGTTATCCAAGTAATGACATTTCAAATTCATTATGCATGTCCTTTGCAAATTCCTGGCTTAACATGTCATCAATACTTCCAAAAATAATATCATCAACATAAACTTCAATTAATAAAATTACTATCTTGATTTACCTTGATGTAGAGGTTGATGTTTGCACTTCCTTTTCTGAACCCTGCCTGCTGTAGATATTTATCTAGTCTAGAGTACCATGCTCTAGGAGCCTATTTTAGACCATAAAAGGCCTTCTTTAATTTACACACATAATCTGCATTCTCAGACAACTGAAATCCTTCGGGTTGTTCAATGTAGACTTCTTCTTCAAGTTCCCCATTCAAAAAAGTTGATTTTATGTCCATCTGATACACTTTAATATTTTTGGAGCATGCATAAGCTAAAAGCAATCAGAATGCTTCCATTCTAGAAATTGGGGCAAATGTCTCTTCAAAGTCGATTCCTTCAACCTGTGCATATCCTTTAAGTACCAATATAGTTTTTTTCCTTGTAACATGTCCATATTTATTCAATTTATTCCTGTATACCAACTTTGTGTTGATCACATTCTTATCCTTTGGTCTTGGAACCAATTCCCAAGTGTCATTTTTCTCTATTTGATTCAATTCTTCATCCATGGCCTTATTCCAAAATTCATCCTTTCTGGCCTTTTCAAAACATGTTGGTTCAATCGTAGATGAGAGTGCTAGGTGTGTTTGTTCTGGTGAACATATTCTTCTTCTAGTCTCAACTCCCGCGTCTTTGTTTTTGATAATCCGATATGAAGGATGATTCTTTTGTACTCGTCTGCTAGGTGTATTTGGAGGAACTTGTTGAACTTTCTCTTCTGCTTCTGTCGGATCCTCTTCATCTCCCCCTTCTACTTCTTTTTCATCTTCTTCTTCTTCATAAATTTGTTCCATTGATTCATTTTCTTCTTCCTTTAATTTTGGTCTACATGTTTCATCAATTGTTACGTTGATGCTTTCCACAACTTTGTTCAATATCATGTTGTAACACTTGTATTATTTCCTTGTACTTGAGTAAGCAACGACTACTCTTTTTTCCACATGAGAGTCAAAATTTCCCATTCTTCCATCTTCTCTTTTAATGTAGTATTTGCTTCCAAAAACTCTAAAGTGCTTCACATTTGCTAGTCTTCCTTTCCATAGCTCATATGGAGTTTTGTCAGTGTTGTTTCTAAGAATTACTTTATTTGGAATGTGAATTGTTGTATGCACTGCCTATGTCCAAAATATATCTGTCAATTTGAAATCCATTAGCATTGTTCGAGCCATTTCCTGCACTGTCATGTTCTTTCTTTCAACAACTCCATTCTGTTGAGGTGTCCTAGAAACAAAGAATTGCCTTTTTATTCCATGATTTCTACAGTAGTCCATAAATTCCTTTGAAGTGAAATATCCTCCATTATCAGATCTCAAGCATTTGATTTTTGAATCCATTTCATTTTTCAACCATTTCCTTGTAGACCTTGAAATTTTCAAAAGCTTTTGACTTATTCTTGAGAAAGAAAACTGCAGTCATTCTTGTATAATCATCAAATAATAACATAAATTATTTATCACATTTTAAACCATTTGTTGTAGCTGGTCCAACTAGATCAACATGCACAATTTTCAGTGGTCTTGTCGTTGAATATTTCTTTGATTTGAACCTCGTCTTTGTTTGCTTTCCTTGTTGACAATGCTTGCATAAAGTGTTGGTTGGTTTCGTGATCTGGGGAATTTCTCTAACTGATTCCTTTTTTCTGACTTTGACAAGGTCATAAAAATTTATGTGACCCATTATTCTCTGCCATAGCCAACTTTCATCTTCCTTTCCTAGGCAACACTTTTCATTTCCAATTTCACTTAATACATATATGTTGCTTGAAGTTCTCGCAGCTGTTGCAATCAATTTTCCTGAACTTTCTTTTCTTATCTCACACTTTTGTGAATTGAAAGTAACTTTATGACCTTGGTCACACATTTGAATCACACTTGGAACATTATGTTTCATATCTTCTACTAGTAGAACATTTTATGCCTTGGTATTCTTGTTCCCAATTCTAACTATGCCTTTTCCAATGATTTTAGTTGAATCATCATTTTTGAAGGAGACCAATACATATATTTCCTTTCTTAATGTAAGAAACATGTCTCTATAACCTGTCATGTGTTTTGAACAACCACTGTCAGCATACCAACCACGTTTCTTCTGCTTAGCTTGTAGAGTGAGTGTGAATTCTTCATTGCTATACTGATTCTGCTTTCTTATCCATGTCCTTTTCTGAGGTTCTTGTCTGTCATTGTTGTTATTATGTTGTGGTTATCTAGGAGGGACTGTCATTATGCAATCTTTGGCCATGTGTACAAAGTTGTTACATTTGTAACATTCCATTTTAGTTCTCAAAGATTCAAACCTGTTGTAACTTCTTCTCTGTGTTTCACTAGGGCTTCTTAGATAACCCTTTTGTGGATGAATTTCAAAGTTGTTTATGTTCCTAGGAGTTGAAGATATTCTGAAAGGAGGTACTCTTATGAATTATTCTTCTTCCTGAGGCCTATCCATCGATTGTTGATTCTAAAATATGAATCTTCTCGGTGAAGGAGTGTCCCTGTATTCTTCCTTGTAGATCTTCCTATCCCCTTTGATTATTTCTGCATAGCTTTTTGGATATGTTTCTTGCTTTGTTGTTTTGGAGCTTGATCCATTTTCTGTCTGATTGTATCCAAGTCTGGCCGTGTCATGATGAGGTTTTTGACTGCTGATAATTTCATCCAAAACTTTTGAGTTGTTCTGCATATTTTTATTTTGAATATCCTTTCTTAATGTGACAATCTCTGCTTCGAAATTTCCAATGATCTTGTCTTTTTCTTCTAGTTGTTCTTTGAGTGCTTCTTCAATGATTTTATTTTCTTCTATTTGAACCTTCAAATTTGTGATCATTTGTTCTAGTTCTAGAGTGTCTTCTTTCTTTTCTAGTTTCTCTTGTAGTTTCTTGTTTTTCTTCTTTTCTCTTCTGATAACTTCTATGGCACACAAAAATTCTTCTCGGTACTCAACTTATGCCTCATCATATTCTTTTTCGATTCTTCATATTCTTCTTTGGCCTCTTCATATTCCTCTTCATAGTCTTCTTTATCAGAGTCTTCTACTGCCATGAATATAACTCTTTATGTCTCACTGTCACTGGATTCATCTTCATTTGATGATGAGATGTCTTCTTTGGTCCATAAGATTTTCTTGAAAACTTTCTTTGTGGTTTTTTTGCTTTTATATGTTTGTTTGATATTTGAGTAACCTTCATCATTTCTCTTTTTCTTATGAGGATATTTGTTAGAAAAATGACCAATACCATCACAATTAAAACGAATCAAATGAATCTTACCTCTATACTCGTCGTTGGTTCCCTTGTTCAATCTTTTGACAAAGTTGGCCACTTTTTCATCATCTTCTAAGGCATCACTGCTGCTTCTATGTTCTTTTTCTTTTTGCTTTCCCTTTTGATTTGACTTTTTGAATGATTTGAAGGTTTCTTCTTTTATATCTATATTTTCCTGTCCAATTATCATTTCATATGCTATGAAGATTCCATGTAATTCGTCCATGCTTATTGATTTCATATCTTCTCTTTCTTCTAGTGTTGATATCTTAGGGTCAAATCTCATAGGAAGAGATCTTAGTACCTTTTGAAAATTTACAGATTCTTTGATTTCTTCTCCCAATCCCATGATTTCATTTAATGTTTCATCGACTCGTAAAAAGTAAGCTGCAATATTCTCATCTTCCTTCATCTTTAGTTGTTCGAATTGACCTCTGTAAATTTGAATCTTTGTTGCTTTGACTTTTGAATCTCCTTCATAAATATTTTGAAGTTTGTCCCAAATATCTTTAGCGGATTTACAATGTGCAACTTTGGTGAATACCGATTCTCCAAGACCATTCAAAAGTGCATTTGTGGATTTGGATTTATTCTGACCGAGTTTTATTTCTTTTTCATTTGTTGGTGGAATTGTTGGTGTTATGTATCTATCTACAATTGATTGCCAAAATTCAAATCCATGTGCCTGTATATATGTTTTCATCCTTATGCTCCAAAATGCATACTTTTTCCCATCAAACTGTGGTATTCCATTTTTATACATGTTGTTTCTCTCCATGATCTACCTTTCAATGGTTAAACTAATTTCTGAAGGAACCTGATCTGATACCAATTGTTGGATTATTGAGAGGGGGGGTGAATCATTAATAGAGCAATTTAATCCTTTTTCACCAAAAATGAAAGTGTTATATGAATGTATAATTATCATCTAATAGTTATAGAGTAAATAAACAATGAAAAAATGAGCAATCACACACATACATAGTACACCCGTGTTTTTACGTGGAAACCCAAAGTGGGAGAAAACCACGTAATGATTTTTCTTATATGTATTGAAGAATTGCATTCATTGGAAGCACCAATTTCCTTTGTTTTCCAGTTGCAACTAGAAGGAGGCTCCAATCCCCTAGTTTCTCGGGCTACAACCTAAGGGAATATCCAACTTCCCAATTCTCTGGCTACAACCAGAAGGAGGATACAACCTCCTAAGTTCTTCAACTACAACCAAAAGGTGTCTACAACCACCTGTCCTTGCCCCGTCCAACCTCCCTGAAGTAGAAGTAGAATGATGGAACCAATGGCATACTATCACTATGAGATATACCACTGTACAACTGTATCAATATGTACCACTGAATTGCAGCCAACCTGTAAAACTTCCATGTAATCAATCTGTACTTGAACTAAACATGTATCAAAAAAATACAATAGGTACGTGACCTGTAGTGTTGCAACACACGTATGTATGTGTCCTATCTGTTATGCAACCTGTGCATGTACACGACCAAAATGTTATGCAACCTACGTATGATTTCTAAAAACTTATGACCCTGTGTAACTTCTTTCACATAGATCTGTAACTTGTCACTGCATCTAGACTATATCTGTACCCTATGCATGCATCCTCATACATATCTCTCTCTATTCATGTGTCAAAAGTGTGTATAATCATGGATACATATAATAACCCTCACATGATCTAGAATTCAAACCCTTTCTGATATTCAACCTCTCAATACATCAACCAATACAATCTCTCAACTATATACCACAAAAACCCTTAGTCATATGCCAAGAAATACAAGATGTGCCTCAACAAGAAGTATCAATGATAAATATACCAACATTGTATTTCTGTAGATATGACTTATATAGAAGATCCCATGCAACCACTAGTCTTTCTAGGGATAATCCTCAAATCTCCATAACCATTTCTCATGCATACATCAAAAACCAACTATTCATATAAATACATACCTTTTGAAACAATGGATAGATCTGATGTATCTGAGCACTGTAGACATTCCTGGGAGCTTGATCTCAGAATCTAGAACCTCTGCATCTTCATCTTCTCAATTTTCCACGGCTTTACCAACATGTACGCACCCTAATATATTGCCAACCCATGTACGTACACACCCTAATACACAGTCAACCCCCGTCCACCTCAGTATGCACGCACCCTAATAAATTGCCAGCCCGCATATGCCTTAGAAAATAGGGTTTTTTTGTATTCGTTGTAATTCTGAGAATTTCATCGTCAACCCTTCGTACTACTTCAGATTTTCACAACTTTATATGTATCAATGAGTACTTGCAATAAGCCTCACACAACAAAATATATTCAATGTGTTCAAGTGTTATTAAATGAGAGAGCCTTGCCTCTTATTTGTACTTTCATGTAGCATCCCACTTTCATTATTTTAGGGATTTCTCCATTAAATTTATTATTTAAATAATTTCTTTTGCAAACACTTTGACTTTTAGGGGCTTCTAGATGACTCATGAGGGTTCTCCAACTTTACATGGCCATAACTCTCTAACTGTGAGGATTTATGTGACATTCCACATACCACCAGAAATGGCATGACATGTACTATCCATCTGGAATATTCTTACCTACAAATATCTCAAAAATCATACCATTATACATAAAAAAAAACTTGGGTCCATTACCTAAACCATTGTGCTACCATAATTCACTACCGGACTTTCTTCAAGGGTTGACATCAATGACAACCAACCTATTTAATCAACACCTTGTTCCTCCAAATCTCACTTTCCATTATTTATCTAGCCTTCAGTGTGAATGCTCCAAACTATATGAAGTGTTGCTGATCATTTGAGTATATTTTTGGAGGATTTTTACCAGATATTTATCCTTTCAACCTACTTGATCCACCTACCAACCAAAACAAATCATTGCAATAACTGAGGTGCCCTAGCTTGCCCCATAGAAGTCAGGGACAACTTTAGGGACAACACAATGCATTGTCATGTTTGCACACAGGGATTCATCCATAATGTTCACACACAGAGGATCATCAATGCACAAAGTAATATAAAACAAACAATATCCGTTCGACATCAATAACAACACATTTTCAACAATTACTAATGACATTTCTAGTCCACTCCCAACATAGGTTTCTATACTAGCATGGTTGGTGGATAAAAATCAACTTTTTCTCCTCCACTAACAATATTTTAACTCAAGTATAAATATCAATTACCAACCTTCTTTGGGGCATTTCATAAACTATTCTCATATTATGAATAACATTGACATAAGTCTACCATGAACTCCACAAAATACCCCTTGAGAGTACCTTTAACCCAAAAGTACACTAATCTAATTGCTATAGGTTTGTCACACAATTGAAGTGCTATTAAGGTTTAGAAATTCTGAGTAATATTATTTCCTTATGCATAAGTGCATATGGTCCTCAACCATCCTCCACAATCATTCACAAACCTCAAAAATGTCATACACCTCATTCAAAATAACCTTAGCCTTAAAATTCTATGCATCCCATCAAATAAATGAAGCTTCTTGTTTCAAAAAAGATTCAATATGAGCATCAAACAAGTAGTGGACATGTTATTTTATGAGACTCTTATTCATATTGATAAAACTATCAAACACCCCAGTTATCATGATAGGGTTCCAACAACAAAAATATTGGTTGGTTTTAAGTGCAAACTAAGATTGATGGTTGTTTCCAACAATGTGTGGTAGTTTATCATTAACATATCATTCCATGAAACATTGGATGTCTTACCAAATGTGCATTTTTAAGACTTGAGTTGTGAGGAGTGAATAGAAATGTTGATCATGTAAATATGGAGGATCAATCATTACTAGTAGCCATGTTAACTTGCATTTATTTTCATTTATATAAATAATTACTAGACATATTACTAAAAATAACCTCAGTCACCATAATATGTAATTGAATCGAGAGGAAATAAACATCAACCATGTAAAAATAAATAAATTTAAAAATGGGAAAACGTGGGAATAATAAGATACATCATTGTAAGAGCATAGATGGTTTATACACCACAATCAACATGCAATGTATCACCAAACTCAACTCATACAAATTTTAATAGGTTGGGTATCCAACCCTTTTCCAAGCCTCATCATACATACTTATACAAAATTAGTCTAAGGCATAAGGACATAATGATATAGCCACATTTTAAAAAAAAATATTAGGGATCACATCTTAGATAGTTCAATTTTTCTCTTTTCTAGATACTTTCTTACTTTGTCTTCATCTTCCAACTTTCTTAGAAACCCATAAATAATGGCACAACCATAATCCTATGATTTTTGACCTAGTTCTATCACATCTTTCCATTTAAGTGAAGTGGTGAACAAAGAGTTAGTATAAATAATATTAAGAAATGAAGTAGAAGATTAATTAAGCCTTAGTTTTAGACTAACTAATTTGTAGGAGTCATTTAAAGTAGAATAGATGCTTATATGTTGATGGGTATCTTATGGGTGCATTGTTAATTCAAGGGGAATTGTCAATCTATTATCATTGAAATCTATTTCGTGGAGTAATACGAAAATACTCTACCCATGATAAGGAAGTCTATGCTTTAGTGAAGGAAATGAAAAAATTGAAACATTATTTTTGGGGAAAGATATTGGTATTGTAACAATCAATTTAACATAAATAAGTTGGCTGGGTTGTTATTTTGGGAAATTTAACTCAAATAAATCAACCACAAATAAATATCCTAGTACACATTCAATTTTTTCCATAGAAAATCACATTTTTGTTGTAAACATTAAAAATATAAATAAGCATCAGTTAGACTTGTTACTTATCTTTTCCAAATGCCTTGTTGAAGATTGGACTGAAGATTGGACTGTTAGTACATTACAACCTTCTATTACCAAGCAATGAGTTGTTGGGAAACACACACCAATGGTATCTTTTCATCTCAATTCCCAACAATTAAAAATAAGAAGACATCGATGATGCCCCTTGTGGAGGTCCTAAGATTTAATTGGGCACACTCTAGAAAGAAAATATCCCAACCAAGAAGAATATATGCATAGTCACAAGGTAACAACATAATGACATCCAATTATCCACAATCTACTAAATATTGGTGAGTTCTCTGGAACAAAAAACCCCTCCTTGTAGGGCCTTGATATGCACAAGAACTCTACCCTCTTTGGCCACAATGCAACAAAACATCCAATAGTGGAGCTCTTTAACCAAGCCAAAAAAAATAGGCAACGTACCTCTCACAAACTATGATACTACCAACCTCATCTACCCAACTAAATAGAGTCGTTGAATAGAGTTCAAGCTATCACCAACTATCAAACAAATAAGATAACCAATATACTCAATTTCCTAAAAACAATTAGGTATCATTTCATAGAAAACTAGGTTTCTCTCTTCCTTATCAAATGTTTCCTCACACATTTTTTCACTAGCACAATGAAATAAACTTTATTTTTCCCAACTAATTCCCCCACAAATGGTAATTAGGAATCCTAAATAGGTTTAAAAAATATTAGGGTTATGGTAAATTTACATAAGTCATATGAAAGTCACCTATCGAATCGCATGCCAAACCCTTTGTGCTACAAACCCTCATTTCACTTTAGAAGCATAATGTTACCTAACCTAAGCATTAATTACTTTTAATACCTCATAAGGTACCTAAAGTCATCTAATATTGCATCATCCACATTCATCTCAAGTCCTTCCCTTAGGTGTGAGTCCACAATGATTTATATAATAATCATTTAGGTGCTCCTAATATCTAACCTAAGTCAGTGTGGGTCCTAAGAACCATACTCCTATAATCAATGTTAGTATTCACATAAAACAAATGCCTAATGATGATCTTGACATATAACCATAGTCAATGTGGATCTAGAGGCTAGGCAATAATAATATCATACACATTAAACATTACATTCCATAATTAATATAATTAATTAGTATATAATCATTTCAAAATTCATATGAATATAATCATAAGTAAGTGATCTAAAAATGAAGAAAACTTGAAATCTTGAAAATATTTGCAAGTAAATTTTATGTGTTAAAAGTAAATGGATCAACTTTGCAACACATCAATTAAAGGATTACTCTTTTAAGATACAAATAAACAACAACATAATCAATGAACATAAGCACATAAACACATAAACTGATAAAGGAGTTCACCCCTCTCTTGGGCTACATCTCCTGGTCCAGCTTCCAATGGATCATTATTAGTAATTKCTCAAAGTGCTCAAAAACGTGCTTTACAATGCTCAAATTGACCAACAGACTGCTCCAATGGCTTTAGAGCATCCAAAAACCCCTAGCTGGGCTTTTTCGGCACCTCGTTTGGCCAAAAAATGAAGAAGTTAGGCTTCTTGGAAGTCTCCCCTTCAAGCTTGTTGTCTCTGCATCTACAAAACGTACCCTTGTTTCATGAACCTAGCACACATGCTTATTTAAGCGCAAAAACCTGGCACCGGGTGTAACCGTGCCAATGGTGCGAACTGTAGGATGGTTATGGGCATGCCAACCCCTAACTGCCTAGCACTCGGGCACATGAAGGTCATATGACCTCGGGCTAAAACTTAACCGTTTCAAATCGTTTGAATAAACAATGTGCGCCAACTATTGGGTCATATGGCATAAAAAGTGTGTGACTGGGGCTCCATTTGAAATACACTCCCGTGCACCATCAAAAGGTCTAGTCATATGTAAGAGGAGTGTGACCGGGGGTTGGGGCTAAGCCCCAACCCGGACCCCCGCGCCGACTATCACATAAAACGAATTGAAATAGTTTTAAAACCATATTGTTAATAAGAACCACCGTGTGAGCTAGTGGTAGCCCACACTCTACCAAAGTGTGGAGCCAAAGAGGAGGTTCTAGGTTTGACCCCCACGGACCCATAAAATTTTCATTAACAAACCAATAGCTAATAAAGGGGTGCCACGTGGCAGCCCATGACTGGGCCACGTGGCACCAAACCACCAACCACATATTGCCACGTGTCAAAACACCATTCGACCAAATCTACCAATCAACAACTGCCACATCAACACATGCCACATCAATGTACGGTCATACGGCCCTGCCACGTCAGCCTGTACGGAATGCACAGTCAGTGTCCCTTTTTTTTTGCTTGTTTGACGATTCGAACAGATCGCAATATCTCTCGCTCCCGATGTCCGTTTGAGACGAAATGAATTGCATTGGGTTCACAACGACGAGGCCTATGCTCTCGTTCGATTTGAAGTGATTCCGAGTACTTTGAATTTTTGAGCAAAATTTGATCCCCTGATCAGTAAGGTATGCAAACTAAGTAGTGCTCAAGTGGGGTGTTACATCCTCCTCATATTGGAATTGAAATTTTCCTTAGTGTTTCTATTATCTTTCTAATTATTATTATTATTATTATTATTATTTCATTACACATCTTAAACTTTACTATCCTAAAATTTTCATAAGAAATGATAAAGGTAAGAATAATATTTTTCAAATGGTATGTCTAATATGGTTTATTTGCTAATCAATCAGACAATGGATGAAATATCATGGCATGATAACATATACACCCTCCTTTGGCCATGGTGATCTTCACCTATAGTAGGTCATGATGTCCCCAAAAAATATCAATACTCAATATGTAAGAGATTGCAACCTCCCATGACACATCAACACCTCCTTGTAGGGTCTCAGTATGATAAAGAATAATACACTCTTATGACTACAATAATGCAACATCTTCAACTAACTAGTGTATGAGATTGTAGCCTTGAAACTAGTGGATGAAACCTTTGGTGATACATCAACACCTCCTTGTAGGGCCTCAATATGATAAAGAATAATACACTCTTATGGCTACAATAATGCAACATCTCCAACTGACTAGTGTATGAGACTGTAGCCTTGAAACTAGTGGATGAAACCTCTGGTGATACATCAACACCTATGCATATGGTTGTGGTGTGGCATTGAATTATACTTGTTGGGTATGTGTTATATTCTTTGCATGTGTGTGTGTGTGGGTGCGTGAGTACGCGTAGCGTTCGGGGCAACGCCCCGAAATTTATTTATTTTTGGGCGGTTTTTGCTATTTTTAGCGGATTTTGCTATTTTTAGCTGATTTGTAAATTAATACCGGATTAAGGGATTAGGGTTTTGGTATCTACGAAATACCTAAAAACATTGTATATATTGTATGGCGAATGGTGAAATTCGATATAATGAAAAGAAGAAAGGTTTTCCCGGTTGAGGGTTTCCGGTAAAAATTTATGTGTATTCTGTGTATGAGCCATTGATTAATTTATGTATTGCTTAAGAATCTATATGCATTTCTTTACTTCGCAGGTTTAAAACTTACATGTGGTATCAGAGCACGTTTTTGGCTTTAGAGGGACGCCTTTGTTGCTGAGGGTTTGGCTCGGTCTTGACAGATCAAGTTTATCTTGGGTCTGTGATAAACCTGGGTTCAGTGGGAGCTTTTGCAGAGGAGATTTGAGTAAAGTAAAAGGAATGGCAAGCTCATCTAGAATCGAGATAGA
>ML782109.1:145757-156190 GCA_009831015.1 Picea engelmannii | reverse complement strand
GCATTGGATAGCGGTAAAGAGGGTCTTCAGGTATCTTCGTGGCACCACCAATTATGGATTGTGCTACCAAGGAAGACCGGGATTAGACAGAATGGTGGACATACATGGCTTTGTTGATGCAGACTGGGCTGGAGATTTGGATCCCAGAAGATCTACAAGTGGGTATGTGTTTAACATATTTGGAGGAGCAATCAGTTGGATGAGCAAAAGACAGGTTGTAGTGGCACTCTCAACTACAGAAGTTGAATACATGGAAGCCACTCATGCAAGCAAGGAAGCAGTATGGTTACAAAGGTTGTGTTCAGGTATTGGGTTGGTACAACAAGCAGTGAAATTAGACTGTGACAGTCAGAGTGCAATATTCCTGGCAAAGAACCCAGCTTATCATTCGAAGACAAATCATATTGATGTTCAGTATCACTTTGTGAGAGACATGGTTGAAGAAAAGAAGGTGTTGCTGGAAAAGGTTGACACTTTGAAGAATGTTGCAGATTCATTGACAAAGTCTGTGAGCACAGAAAATTTCTCTTGTTGTAGAGTAACAATGGGCATTGCTGCCCTGGATTGTTGACTATATAATCCCCTGGACCCCTGGATGCAAAGAAAAAAACAAGTGGGAGAATGTTGGGTATGTGTTATATTCTTTGCATGTGTGTGTGTGTGGGTGCGTCAGATACGACGACTGTGCTTGACGATCCCTACTTGACTTTCTTTGAAGGTTCCCTTTCTTCGACAATTGTTGCTTCGTTTGTTTCCTTCCTTTTTTTTAACTCGGGACAATGGTTCTTGTAGTGACCATATTTTCGACAGTTGAAGCATTGTATCTTTGACATGTCATTTTCTTGATTTGGTTTCTTCCTTGAACCAAACTTCTTATTCCTGAAATTCTTGAACTTTGTTGTGAAAGCTTGATCATCGTATTTCTTTTGGGATTTCTCTTTTGCGTTAATCATTTATTCTTCTTGTGCACAACAAGTCCAAAGTTCTTCAAATGTGAGATACTCCTTTCTTGTGTTCATGCTTGTGGCAAATGCATCCCATGTCTTGGGAAGACCATTGAGTACTATATTTACCAGCGCCTTCTCTGAAATGATTTCTTCAATAACATGTAGGTGATCTCTTAACTGAGAGATTATCACAAGGTATAATGTTATGCTATCACCATCATTCATTTTCATGTCACAAAGCTCCTCCTTCAAACTCGTTACTTGTCCAATGTTGCTAACTGAGAAGAGGTTAGTTAAGGCATCATACATCTTCTTAGACGAGTCAATATGAGAGTTGGGGTATCAAGTGGTCTTTTACAAAGTCCACTATGATACTCATGACATTGATGTCATTATCTTTGAACTTTTCCATAACTGCAACGTTTTGAGATTCCTTCTCCTTTCCTTCTTCAAATTGTGGTTCCACGATATTTCCTTTCACAATATCCAACACTTTATTCTTGGCAAACATGAAATCAATCCTTATATTCCATGCTCTGAAGTTAGAAGCCCCTTCTAATTTGTTTTCTGACTTCATAGAGTAAGTCATGACTGCTTCAACTTTGTCAACCTTTGACTTTGACCAAAAAATCAAACTTGACGTCTTAGCTTGCTGAGAGTATCAGGAGGTGTGCTAGGTTAGGACGTACTAAGTTATCTAGAACTTAGGTCAATCTCTTCACTTAAGGTCCCTCAACAAGAGAGTTAAGGTTCCATTGCTGTAGTAAAAACTTTGACTGCAACTGCAACTGTAACTGAGAAAATCCTCCCAATCTATCTTCCAGTGGTTACATTGTCCGAAGATAGTGTGGGCCCATAACCTGTTAGAAAATAATAGGTGTTCTCATTTAACCATATACAATATAGCAATATTGTGACCCAACCATAAGCCGAACCCACCCCCGGTTTTTGCTATTTTTAGCGGATTTTGCTATTTTTAGCTGATTTGTAAATTAATCCCGGATTAAGGGATTAGGGTTTTGGTATCTACGGAATACCTAAAAACATTGTATATATTGTATGGAGAATGGTGAAAATCGATATAATGAAAAGAAGAAAGGTTTTCCCGGTTCAGGGTTTCCGGTAAAAATCTTTGTGTATTCTGTGTATGGGCCATTGATTAATTTATGTATTGCTTAAGAATCTATATGCATTTCTTTACTTCGTAGGTTTAAAACTTACAATACTCACCTCTATCCATGGTACTATAACACCTCTAATAGGCTATATTGCTTCCATAGAACAACTAGGTCTTAGGAACACCACCTCTCACAAGCTTTGGTGTTTCCTAGATTTATATAAATGCACCTCCTTGTAGGGCTATAGTGTGCACAAGAATTATACCCACTCTAGCCATGGTAATACAACACCTCCAAAAGTGGAGCTCTTATAGTACCACCAAAATTTAGGAACAACAACTCCCATAGGCTATGTCATCTCTTGTCAATTGGGTTTAGCTTGGGTGGTTGGGAGGAATGATTGTTATCCTCACCACCTAGATTCAATTCCCACAAGTGACATGTTGAGCTCTTAACGAGTATATTATTGTAATGGACCTGAGCCATGTTATTGATTGTCCTTGTGATTCTAGGGTTTACCCTAGTTATCATCCTCAAAATGAGGGGAATTACTCAGGGGTTTTTGCCTAGATTTGTAACATGGAAAAAATGCTACGATGTCTCTTAAATTCAAACAACCACCTACTCATGAGGTTATGATGTGATATAGATACACTTTCCTTCAACTATGATATGAATACCTCTAGTAGTATGGCCTAATAGATTAAAGTAAGAAAATATATCAATTCAACGTTTTAAATACTATTAGGAAAAAATAACTAACCCACTCAAGTACATTTTGTAATTATCAAATTAATTCAACATCCATCCAACTTTTACTTTTCTCATGGTTATCTTCTAGCAAGGCATATAAAATATCATAATAACATAATATAGGATCACTATTTCATAAAATAACATCAAAACAATATCATTGGGAAATTGTGCCATAACATAGAACGATTTATTTAGTGAATCAATCTTCAACATATCAAATAAATCATCTTTGGCATTATCATTACAACATGAATACAATTTCATAGTAATACGGATAAATCAACTTCACCAACAATCAAATAATTCAATCGAAGCACTAGGGATTTGAACATTAACAATTTTGAGTAGAAACAAGTGTCAACCATTATTTAGAGTGAGTTGATGTCACCCTCACTCATTGAAAACACTCAAATATTATACAATGATCATATCAATCAAAACAATCATTCAACGAAATCATTCCAGATCCCAATCAACAAACACCATTACAACATTATTTGATCGAAATATCCAAATGTCACTATTGATAATCAAACATGATCATATGTTCATGCTCATAACTATCAACTACATATCATACATATCATTTTCTAGCAATACACATAATTGTATTTTCTAAATAAATACCAATAACAAGGATGAACCACTACTATACTCATGTGAATCTTCCCAATAAGATGCAATGAAAACTATTTTCACCATATTTATAAAGTTCACAATATAACTAACTTCAATAACAAATATGCATCATTGTTTTTCCAATCAAAGTGAACAAACATTCAACTCTGAATAAAAAATAATGGCATGCAAATATTCATTAACATAATCCACAAGTGTACCCATTTATTTACTTTGGGGATTAGTGCGGCGAAGGTTGAATTAATACCACCTGAAATTGTTCCTTTCAACCTCGACTCTTTGATCATGTTTAGTAAATCCTCCCCAACAATATCAAATAAGTGCACAAAAAACTCCACCGTCCATCCATCAGGGTCAAGGCTCTTGTCAATCTTGAAATTTTTTAGGATATCCCTTATCTCTTCTAGCTTCACTGGTGAGAAAATGATTTCCACATCTTCATCTGTCAACATTCTAGGAAATGTCTCTACCATATTAACCTATTACGAGATGGAAAGATTATCATTCACCTTGAAAAAGGTTCTAAAATAGTTTGAAGAAATGTCTTTAATATTCTGCTAACCAGTATGAATGTGTCCCTCGACATCTTTAGTCTCCCAAACATAATTTTTATTTCGCCTGAAATTGGAGAAATTGTGAAAACATTTAGTGTTTTGGTCTCTGCTCCGGATCCAAATGGCCTAACTGCATTGACCCCATAGTTATTCACCTTCATTTAACAAGTTATTCCTTTCTTGTTCCTTAGATTTTAGTAAACATTCCTTTGCATTGGTAAAACTAGGTTCCAGGGACTCTTGTAACAACAAGTTAATCTCCATTTCCAATCCCTTTAGTTTTGCAGTAGACTGGTTGTATCTGATTTTCTTCTAGGATTTAGTCTTTTCCTTTAGGTATTTTAACTTCCATATAAGTCTCTTTTGTTTATCTTCCTCCTCTAGATACTTAATTTCGAGCCAAAGAGTCTGAACCAAAAGTTGAAATTCCTGATCCTTAAGCCAATGTGGATTGAATTTAAACGGGAAGAATTTGTACCTTGGTGGCATCTCCAATTGAAATAGAATAGGGGCATGGTCGGATATAAATGGGTATTCAACCCAAGACATGTAAACACCAATCCTTAAAAGTATCTCCTTGGAAATAAGAAATCTGTCAAGTCTTTTTGAAATTCGATCTACCCCGGATCTTTCGTTTCACCATGTCGGAATGATCTTATCTAGAATCATATCAATCAAGAGTTTCTCTTGAAAAAAAGCCTTGTAAAAAATAGCAGGATAACCATTAGAATTACCCATAATAGACTTGCCACCCCAGACCTCTTCCGAAGATAGGGTCAGATTAAGGTCCTTGGCCAAGATGAGATTATCTTTGGATAGTAAGCTCGAGTCCATCACGTGATTCCAAAATTGCTTACACTCCAAGCAAGGACCATACACATTTAGAAAAGAGACTCCCCTTTTGTTGGATAATATGACCCCTGTCAATAGAATCCCGCCACAGGTGAGAAAGGAATTTAAATCAAATACATTACGATCCCAAGAAACTAATAATCCTTTGGAGGTGCTGATAGAACTAACAACACAACTATACCAACAAGGCCTCAGAGCACTCATGAAAGACCGAGCTTTTTCTGAGAGTACCATGGTTTCTTGAAAAAATACAATATCCGGACGAGTTTTATCAAGGAAATTTTTCAGGGAATCATTTTTAAGGGTGCCTCCAGTCCCTCTTATATTGAGTGAGAGACAGATCATTACTTAGATCGAGCCCCGAATTTCAATTCTCTAAGTTCCCTACCCTCCGAAAAAGCAGGAGAAATAATGTCTTGTGATGCGCGACAACATAATTTTTTCGTGCGCTTCTAGTTTTTAATGGCGAGATCTCAAGACCCAACCCAAGGGATGAAGCAAAATCCTTTCCGGGACCAGTAGAAATTGAACGCGAAGTACTAGCCTCCCCCATGACCGAGGAAGGGTTTAAAACAGACTTGCCTAAGAACATAGGTAAGTTAACAGTTGAATCCTTATCCCAGATAAGTGGTAAATAAGAGTCTAATACGACAGAAAAGGAGAATTCATCATCCTTAGGTTCCCGATAACTAGGTAGAATGGTAGGGACATTTGACAAAGGGGGATGGGTCCCTGATAAAGGTTCCAAGGACAAAGAATCCAAAGGAGTAGAGGGGATAACCTTTGGGGAAACAACAACTGTCTCTTCCGCGTACCGAGCAGGTAAATCAATGATCCCACCTAGGGGAGCCACAGAGGGGTGAGGCGGATCATTAGGACCCCAACCGTAGGAGATGGAAAAGCATGATCCCTCTCCTTAAGCACCAAAGACCAGGTAATATTGGACTTCGAGGAGCTCATCCAAACAAAGGAATTTAATGCATCACAATCCATAATAGACAGAGTGGAAAATAGAGTAGGACAATTTCTTTTAACTTACCCACGGTCGTTTTCGTTGAGTCTGAAATGTTGCCATCCTCCTGCGCCAAGTGAGAAGGACCAGGACCATAGAAGCATGTATCCAAGGAAGGATCATCCTTGACGTAATTAGGATCAGAGACATCAATATCCACCTCAGAGTCCACAGGGCTAGTACATTCACGCCTTAAGTGAGCAGTGCTTATGCAAACACTACACCTAAAAGGAATCCCCAAATAGTCAATGCGCTGGACTAAATGACGACCCCTCCATCCAATCTCCAGATTTTAGGCCGATTTCATTTTGTAACCTGTGTTATAAAACAATTTCGAAAGTCATTGCGAATAGGATCAAGAGTTTTCTGTCCAACTCACTTTTGGAGGAGCAACTTGGTTTTTTAAAGGGCCGTCAGATTTAGGWTGCTATAGGCACAGTTCAGGAATGCTTGCATAGCATAAAAAAATAAAAAAAATCTTTAGTTTTAAAGTTGGATTTACAAAAAGTCGATGATTGTGTCAGCTGGGATCTTTTGAGGATGATCCTTATAAAAATTGGAATGGGCTCCGATATGACAAGTTGGATCATGAGTTGTGTTGACTCAACCTCTTTTGCCATCTTAGTAAATGGAGAGGCAACATATTTTTTCAGAAGTGGAAGAGGCTTGAGGCAAGGATGCCCACTGTCTCCCTTACTCTTTATTCTGGTGATGGAAGGATTGAATATTTTATTAAAGAAGAGCCAAAGAGAAGGGAAGTTGACAGGTATAAATGTCTCTAAAACGATAAAAATCTTCCATATTTTATTTGTTGATGATGTTATCATTATGTCAAAGGCGACTTTGAAGGAATGGTGGGAAATAGATAAATTATTATTTTTTTTCCAAGCCTCAGGATTAGTGATAAATGTTGCTAAATATACCTTCCATCAAGCAGGTTTATCGGAGCTGTAAACATCTCTTTTCAAAGCTTTGTTTCCTTTTAATTTTACTGATTTGTCCTTGGGTTTTAAATATTTGGGATTTTATATGAAAGTTGGCCCTTAACGTGCTATGGATTGGCTTTGGTTGATTCAAAAAGTGGAAAATAAAATTGATAAATGGTGCTACAGATGGTTATCTTTGGGGGGCAGGCTCACTTTACTTAAAGCTGTGTTAGAGAGTCAACCAGTTTACTGGTTATCTTTAGCAGTCATCCATTGCTCAGTCTTGAATATTTTGAGAAAATTGATGGTAAATTTTATTTGGAATGGGAACCGGGATACCCATCACTAACATATTTGCAAGTTGGATTTGATCACCTTTCTAAAGCGCTATGGGGGTTGGGGCCTCCGAAACATGAAGGATTTCAAACATGATTTGGCTGCAAACCAACTCTAGAGGCTCTTAGTCATCTCAAGTATTTGGCACTGTGTTGTTAAAGATAAGTACATGTTTCATACAACTATCATCAGTTGGCTCCATTCAACTACTCATCAACAAAAGTCTACTTCAAGTATTTGGGGTGGTCTTTTAAAATCATTACATCGTATCCATCATTGGTTGAGTTGGAACCCCGACTCTGGCCATCTTATCGCTCCGGGGGAGGATAGAATTCTTGGTATGGGAAATAAGTACTTTCTATCAAATTCCTTGATATTGACTCTCCACTCCAGGAATATCAACTCGCTAGCGCAGGTTTGGAAGCCTATTGATAATTCACTTACCACTGCCCCTTGGCTCAACAGTTATGAAATTGGTCTCCTGGGCACTCTTGCTACAGAATGGGACTCTTATTATAAGGCTTTGATTGATTTGAGAGATTTTAATCAGAATCAAGAGGACACTTTAATTGGGACTGGTGGCAGTAATACTGGCATGCCTAGCCTTAAAAGTTTTTACTTGGCTATTCTTTCTACTAAATAATTGAGTATTCAGTCTGGTTGGCGGAGAAAACTTTAGCGTTGGAATAATCAACTTAAAATCAAGTTATTTATATGGCTTGATGTGTTAGGGAATATTCTCACTTGGGATTACCTCCAAGCAAAAGGAAGACATGGTCCTGGTTTATGTTATTTATGCAAAAAAAAAATTGAATCTATCGATCATATTCTAATTCACTATTCATTCACCAAGATGGTTTGGGAAAAGGTAAGACTCTCTATAGGTTTTAAAGTTTTATGGGATGGTCTCTCATTGGCGGAATGCTTCAAGACTTGGATCGAGGATAGATCTGTCCCATTGGTGCTTGCGGCTTAGATATGTTGGTTTATATGGATTGAGAGGAATAAAGCCATCTTTGAAGGCAAAATTCCATCTGTTCTGGTGGTTTATGATAAAGCCTTAGCATCTTCGAGGGGCGAAGAAAAAAAATTAAAGGATAAACTCCCGAGAAGTATTCTGGTCCCATTGCCTTTAAATTATTCAGTAGCATATTTCGACGGGGCTGCACAACTGGATGGCCTTTGTTGTGGGGCAGGTGGTATATTAAAACTTCCAGATTCTACTGTCATTGGATGGAATTTTCACTGTGGCCAAGAGACTAATAACAAAGAAGAGTTGTCGGGGGCTTGGGAAACTCTTAGGCTGGCTTTACACTTATCAATTAAACATCTTCAATTGTTGGGTGACTCCAAAGTAGTGATCGAATGGCTAAAGAAAAAGGGTAGTCTTCGTGCTTGTGCAATTGAAGGATGGAAAGCTAGAATTAGAGCCATGGTCTACTGCTTTGATTATATCAGTTATGATCACATTCCTAGGGACTTCAACTCTAATGATGATATCCTTTCTGAACAAGCGCTTGGTGTTCCGGAAGGTGCCATTATTTATTTCCCTTGGAATAATGGCACATCAGGGGAGGAATCTCTTATAAACATCTATTAACTTGCCCTGGTTTACTACTTCCTTCTTTTATTAACTATTATGTTTTAATGGTGGACAACTTTGTTGTGTATTTATCCTTTTTCTAGTTATGTATCTAAGTCTTTTCAGGATCCCTATTTTGTAGTGATCAGTTATTTTGTCATTTTGGGAAAGATAATTTTGAAATATATACTATGAATGTAATGATCCTTTGTTCCAAACACTTTTTGGAAGGTCGAAATAGAGAAAAAATTATATGTTCTTAATATAATTGAGATTATATTTTTTGTTGGAAAAAGTGTACCCATTTAAGTTCATATTTCACACTTTATGTAATATAAAAAAACTGATCATTATTTTATTAAATCAATTAGCAATATCGTACAATATTATTTACCATGATCACAATGTTTATTTCACATTCCTACTCAATTTCTATACATCCTTCAATAAATCATGGCAACTACTAATTTATTGCAAAATCATAATCCTCATGTCATACTCCACCTTACATTAGTATTATCCATGACCACCTTTAATAATTTGGTTCTCGGGATTATATCCACTTACTTACCCTCATATTCTATGTAATACACTTTCAAGATGCACACATCTATTGAATTAATTCAATCATGTATAAATTTGTTTTTGTTAATTAACACTATTAAGAAGGTAGTTCTGTAAATAACTTTTCTCTCATCTTTAGGTTGTAGTAATTTTTGAACTGGGAGCACCTGAGATGGAGGACCATTTGGAGAGTTGTATTTTGAATTTTCAGAAGGTGGGAGATAATCCAGGGCCACCACGAATGAAGAACACTTAGGGTTACTTCTTCGCATAGTCTCTTACAGTGTAGATTTGTTTCGACCATCTGTTCTGGTCCATTTAGTGATGCTTAGAGGTTGTTAGTCTTCATTTTAGTTTTTCCCATTTTGAAAACTGAACCGGACTTTGGTATTTTTTAGCACCTTGAAACTCTACCTTAAGTTTGTTTCTAGCGACTTAATTCCACAGTTTCTTTTGTCAGAGCACATCATATTGTTTTTATCGAGAGGGTGGGGTCATTTCATAATTTAATCTTATCGTTTTTCCCTAGGGGATTTACTTAGTGGTTTCTAGATGGCCTTATCAAGGCTTGACTCTATTAATGCGGAGGTACAGGCTATGCTGAGTGAGCCTGCAGATGAGCTGTGACAGTTAGATGCAGTTAATACCAAAATTATTAATCCAAAACCTACCTCGAACCCTCCGCATTATTCTTTCGGAGCCCTTGGTATTCCTTTGGTTTCACAAGCTCCCTGTTCTTCTTACTCTGCACACACCCCGTCCTTTGATACCTTTTTTCCAGCACACTCTACTTAAGATCTAGGGGACATCCCATTGGTCCAGAGTTGTTTTAATATTGTTAATGGGAGTGTTGGCTTAGCACATAAACAAGCGAGTCCCACGCTGGTTGTTGTTGGTGCTATAGCGTATAGGAAACAGTGGAAAGCCACAAAATAGGTTAAGAGGATGGTTCTTGGAGCCTACATAGGTTTAGAAGTGATCCAGATTATTTTCGGCACGAAATAAGAGCGGAGATATAATAAAGAAATGCACAGAGATATTGCAGATATTCAATAATATAACAGAAATGTATCAGAGATGCAACCATAAACATAGATATACAGTAATACATGATTTCTATTAATCAGAGAAATGTACAGAGACTGTA
>ML782109.1:124501-145529 GCA_009831015.1 Picea engelmannii | reverse complement strand
TCAATCATGGCTTTGGATATAATTGAGAACCTCGATCTCGAAAAACCTTCATTTGGACCCTCAAAATAGCCCCGGAAGTTAAAACCTACTAAAAATAGTAAATTGCCAAAATGGCCAGAAAACTGTTTTGAGCCATTTGGAAAAGGTGGGTGGCCACCGATATCCACCTCGATCAAGAAGATACTTGTAGGCTCACCTTATGAGGACTTTTAGGCAATTTCTCTTATCAGAGTTTAAGTGTTGAGAAACTTACTGCATGGTTAGAGCAGATTTGGGTTCCGCTCATTGGTTACGTCCCAGCCATGTACAGTTTATCTAAAGGTTGGATAGGCTTTCTATGTAGAAGCCTGGAAGATGCAACATTATTTTTGAACTCCTTCTGGGTGGATGGTACGAATAGCCTAATGATTAAGAGATGGATATTAGCTTTCAACCCAGACATTGAATTTTTCTCTTTTAAACACATTTGGGTATTACTTCCAAGGTTACCTTGGTTTTTATGGAATGTTGGAGCCTTAAAGGCTATCAGTAATTCTCTTGGTAAGTTTATCATGACAAACGAAATAAATCTTTTGGGTTCTACGAGAAAGGTTGGAAAGGTGATGGTAGAAATTGAGATCCAACAAGGACCTCCTGCTACTTTAGAAATAGAGTAGCGAGGAAATATTATATTGCAAAAGCTTGATTACCTAGGGATTCCTTTCTATTGTAGTTTCTACAGAAGCACTACTCACCTTCAACGTGAGTGCCAAGGGAAGTTTTTTACATGAAGAGTTGATGGAACCCAATAGAGGGTACTACACACAGACTAATACATAAATGGAAATGGGTTTTGAAGGTCTTGCTGGAAGAGGTTCGAGCTTTCGGGAGCCTTCCACAATGGTTTTAGGTAAGCTTCAATCTTGTTTCTCATCTTTCTATCATACTCTGACTTTGGGGGAAAGAGATTTGGTATTATCATATGTCTAGATTAAACAAGTTATAGTTGATGTTGTCTCACCACCATTATCTGCTGATGGACACTCAGGCAACACTGTGGATGTAACTGAAGAATATGACTCTCCTACTAGTTCCCAGACTACTTTTAAGGTTATGGAACCTATGGCCCATGTCAATCGACAGGAAGTATCTGTTGTTTTATCCACTAACGGTTCCCCTACCTTAGAATCCCCTTCTCCTGATTTGTCAACTTTATCCCCAGGCACTAGTCAACTTGATTCGGTTCCGCCATTTTTTCTTCCCAGATTTTATGAATCGGAAGACGAAGAATCAAATTTGACGACAGTACTTGATTCACTTATCCCTTTTATACGTGGAAATGAGTCCACTGTCAAATTTATGATCTTTCTTAGAAAACTTGAAATGATCCCGGAGACTGCCCTTGGGGATACCAGTGGGAAAAGTATTGAAGGGGGGGTGAATGGGAAAGAGTTTTCTTGGTCATGTGGTTTAGGTATTGAGCACTCGTCGGTGAAAAATCAGAGTGCTAGAAAAAAATAAACCATTGAAAAGGTTGTTGAACCTTCTTACCAACCTTCCATAGATGGTGGGCCCCTTAGAGAAATGAAGGCCCTTGCTCACTCCAAATAATGTTATTATTATCTCTCAATATAAGGGGAATGAGAGGCATCCTAAAACTAGCCTCTGTTCGGGGACTACTTGATCAAGTGTGACCAAACGTTGGTTTTCTTCAGGAGACGTTAGTGCATGTTGAGAAAGCACGTGCCTTTTTTAATTTACTTAGACCTTGTTGGCATTGTTGTGCGGTAAACTCTGTGGGGAAATCTGGGGGTCTATTGGCCTCATGGGACCCGAACTCTTTTGAACTGACGCCCTATCTCACTTGTGGTGGAATGTTATTGACGGGTTTTGATCTGCAAAGTAATAGACAACTTTCCTTTCTAAATATCTATGGTCTGTGTTCGGAGCATAAATAATTTTGGGAAAGTCTTGAGAAGTCGGGGCTTCTAGCACAAAAGAATTTAATACTTGTTGGTGATCTCAATTTGACACCGTCTTCAGGGGATATTTGGGGAGGAATACATACTTTGGGTACTCTAGCAAGTTTTTTTATTAATTACTTCCACATGAATAAACTGATAGATATTGTTCCTGGTACTTTAATGCCAACATGGAGGAATAGCCGTGTTGGAAATGAGGCCATTTCAAAGAGACTTGATCAGACACTCATATTAGAAGATCTTTTGGCATCGGTGGGAGTGTATAGGGCATGGGTTGAGTTCCCTTATATATCTGATCATGCACAAATTGTTTTACAGCTAGACTCGACTCTGACTTTCAAAGCATTACCATTTAAATTTAATCCATTGTGGTCAAAAGAAAATCTCTTTGTTGAGTTTGTACATAAAATTTGGAGAGATCCTAAGATTATAGTGGAGGATGGAAGACAAAGGAGACTTGTTTGGAAACTAAAGGAGCTGAAAATATTAACAAGAGCTTGGAAAAAGGAGGTGAGGTATCTCAAAAACTCGAGACTAATGGAGTTAGAAAAGGATATTTCATTTAGATTACAGAATAAAACTGTTGGTATCTATAATAATTTTGGTGAACAGTCTCTAAAGTCAATGGAACAATAAAGATCAAAGATACTTATTGAAACAGAGGAACAATGGCAACAACACAGTCAGGCCATTTGGTTACAAAGTGAAGATCTTAATACTAAATTCTTTCATAGTTATGCGAGTTTTAGGAGGAATAGAAAATACCTTTGGGAACTAAAGGATGAGGAGGGACCAACACACAGTGGTCAGGATAATTTTAAAAAAGCTTCTTATCATCACTTTAAAGATTTTTATAAAATTGGGCCGAGTCCCTCGGTAAGAAAGCAAGTTCAGATGGTTGTCCTATATAATGAGATGATAAATAATATGGAAGTCGAGGATTTATTCAAACCGGTTGATTTACAGGAACTTCAGTAAGTTTTATATAAGTTCAAAATTGACAAAAGTCTGGGCTCGGATGGCTGGACTGTCGAATATTTTAAGGACTTTTTTGATATTGTAGGGGAAGACCTACTTGGAATGGTGGAGGAGTCCAGACAAAAAGGTGTTATAGAAAGAGCATTAAACTCTACTTTTATCACCCTTATTCCGAAAGTTAATAAGCCTCATGTTTTTGGAGATTTTCGGCCAATTTCTCTTTGTAATCTATGCTATAAGATTATCTCCAAGGTTATTGCAGATCCCATAAAACCTTTTTCTCTCTAGATCACTTTCTAAAGAGAAGTTGGGGTTCCTCCAGGGGAGACAGATACAGGATGCTATAGGTACAATACATGAATGTGTCCATAGCATAAAGAAGAATAAAATTAAAGCAATGGTCCTAAAGCTTGATTTACAGAAAGCATATGATTGTGTTAATTGGGATATGCTGAGATTAATTTTTCTACAAATTGGTATGGGAATCAATATGACTAAATGGATTATGAGTTGCGTAGTTTCTACTTCATATTCAGTTCTGGTAAATGGTGACACTACGGAGTTCTTTAAGAGCAGCAAGGGACTTCGACAAGGTTGTCCTTTATCCCCCTTACTTTTCATACTAGTCATGGAAGGATTGAGTCTACTACTGAAAGCTAGTCAAAATGATGGTATATTGACAGGTATTTCGGTTACGAGATCTTTAAAAAATTTACACATTCTTTTTGTTGATGACGTGGTCATTTTAACAAAAGCTACTATGTAGGAGTGGTGGGAAATTGACAAAATTCTGAATTTTTTTTGTTTAACTTCAGGCTTACAAATAAATGTGTTAAAATCTACTTTTCATCATGCTGGATTAACTAATCTAGATCTTAATGTTTTCAAAGTTGTTTTCCCGTTTAAATTTATAGTGATGGATCTGGGATTCAAATATCTAGGTTTTTATATCAAAGCGGGGACTCAATGCTTGGAAGAATGGAGCTGGTTACTAAAAAAATTTGAAAAGAGAATTAATAAATGGTGTTATCATTGGTTGTCATTGGGAGGTCGTTTAACCCTTCTCAAAGAAGTTTTAACTAGTCAATCAGTTTATTGGCTCTCCATGGCAGTGGTTCCCATTTTGATTCTGAATTTGTTGAGAAGAATGATGTACAATTTCCCGTGGAAACGAGATAGTGTATCCCATCATTTACATTTGTGCAACTGAGAGAATATATATGTTCCAAAATCGATGGGGGGATGGGGCATTCTCAATATCTTTGATTTCAGCAAAGCATTAGCAAAAACTACCCTTTGGAGAGTTCTCTTGGGGAAAGGTATTTGGCATAAGATAATCATGGATAAATATCTTGGAAACATAAATGTTTCTACTTGGATAAGATCTATCTCCTTCATACAAAATGGAGTTTCAAAAATATGGAGTGGATTATCGAAGGTGACTTATATTATATTACATGTAATAAGCTGGAATCCGGGATCGAGAGATATAGTGGCCCTAGGAAAGGACCGTATATTGGGGATCGGGGGCAATTCATATTACATAGGAGGAAGAAGAAGAAGAAGAAGAAGAAGAAGAGGAAGAAGAAGAGGAAGAAGAAGAAGAGGAAGAAGAAGAAGAAGAGGAAGAAGAAGAAGAAGAAGAAGAGGAAGAAGAAGAGGAATAAGAAGAGGAAGAGGAAGAGGAGGAAGAATAAGAAGAATAAGTGGCCCTCATCCCCTCACCATTAAGGATGGGAGCAAGCCCACACAACCAACCTCATGTTATTAGACCTCTCGCTCGCATGAGGAGGTCGGTGGTACAGAGCATAAGGAGGGAGCTTTAATGGAGGATCTCGTCTTGTCCACCCTCCCACATATCAATGAAATTGTCTATGGAATCAACCATTTTGATCTTGGCTCGCACCAACCAGACCATTTTGAGCTCTGGTGCAGTTACAACAACACCATCATCATTGCGGTCATCGTTCTTCTCATCCTTATGCTGAGAGAAAGAGGGAAGCCCTGTAGGGGCGCCGCCTGGTATACCTTTGATGCTCGCTGGAAGAGACAACAAAGGTTCTAAAGGGCATTGTATATGGCCCGAACACATCTCGTCCATAGAGCCAGAAAGCCCAAGACTCCTCCCATGGCCTATGTGGAGGAAATATTTCCGGAAGAACCAATTCAGGTTCCTCCAGAGCACCTCCTCTTTACTGTACCTAATAATTGGCAGCCTCCAAGCTGCTTTCTGGGGGAGGTCACCATGGAGGCCACATGGGCACAGAAAAACCACCATAGAGGGGTAGACCAGACGAAGGAGTTTCCTACATGCTACAGCGAAGAAGAGATTCCAAAGGTGATGGACACATAGGAGATAACACGTGCAGGTGAACTCTCCTCAGGCATTGATGACATGAATGCTAAGAGGGAACAAGAACGGTCAAGGAACTAGATGTGGCCATGGTGCAACAGAGAAGGAACACGACAGGTGAGGCCGAGGACACCATACCAGGTGGTGAACTGAAGGAGGGTGGCTGGGTGAGGGAGGGTGGCATGGATCCCATGCCACATCCCCTATCCATCATGCAGGATTCGTGGTGTGTCCAACCACCATTCTTCCACCTGGAGATGATGTTCGACTTCTGGAACCAGGTGGCAGACCAAGTCCATGTGCCATCCTCATCATCCAATGCATTGACATGTTATACGACGCTTACTCCAACGTGCTAGCAAGGCAGAGATTCCCGACATGTGCACAACCGTTCGTGCTGCCAACTAGAGTGGGAATGCAGGAAGGTGATGTTGACATGGACACCTCTATGGCCATCGGGTAAATGTTATCATTATTGTCTCTGGTTAGAACTATAGTTTGGGTCAGAGCTATGGCTCTAGAACTGTTAGGGTTTAAACTTTCTTTAATTCAAAGTCTCTGTGTGCATTTTCAGACTGAGGGTTGTCATCTGTCTTTGTTTCCTACGGGCAGGACAGATGCCATCTGTCTTGGTTTCCTACGACCAGTATAAGATGCAAATTGTTTCGGTTTCCGTTAATTCAGCAGGACAACTAGCACACCAATATTATTTGTATATTTTGAAAGTTAATGCAATGGATCCAAACCCTTTTTTACTTAATAATAATAATAATAATAATAATAATAATAATTTATTACTGCATCAATTTATTTGATGAAAATAATCATTATCGTTGAGTGGGGTTAATCTTAATTTTTTCAACTTTTAGAAATTTGAAAATTAAAATATTTAAATCAACATTTCATTTTTAATATTTATAAGTTGGAGAGAAATTTTCTTTCCTAATTCTCTTTGTTTTTCATGAATTAACAAGTTACAAAAATATAGTATTATAATTATTTTGAAACGAAGACTAAATATGATCATATGTGACCATAGGTCATGTTTTTCATCTTCCATTTTCCAATATCACAAAGATTACTTTTTCTTTCCTCCCCCAATGTTTGAGATCTTGTCCAATACTTAATTTCATCCATTTTCCAATATCACAAAGATTACTTTTTCTTTCCTCCCCCATGTTTGAGATCTTGTCCAATACTTAATTTCATTATTAAGGATACAACAAATTAAGGATACACCAAATTTGTTATAATAACATCAAAATCATTTCCACATCAAATTGTATATTTAAATTCAATGTGAGTATTAAAATGACTCTTTAGGTAAGTCAACAATTTGTAATTCTCTTATGTTAATAAATTCTACGTTGTGTTTATTATTTAATGAAAAGGGAATGTAACTATGTCATGTTTTAATTCATGGAACTAAACAAATATTTATTATTAATGCATTTATATAAATGTAATTTTAAAGGGTTTATAATAATTACATAATTCATTCTCAATTGTTAATAGATGAAAACAAGTTATAAAATGCCATTATTCAATTTTATTAAATCTAAACAACAAAATTAATTAATAGAAATTTAATTAACAAAATTAACCAATTTTTTATTGACATAATTCTTTGATTCTATAATCTTAATGTGTGATTGATCAAGTTACCTATTCATGTGTTTATTCGTCATGTCACCATGTTTCAAGTTAATCAAGTTCTTTGTATTACAATTTTCTCCCTCTTTAAGAGGCAACATTCTCGAGCAACATTTACATTACTTGGCCATAATTTCATACATAAATATTCATTTATCATAAAAAAACATTTCAAGTTACTTATTATTATTATTAATATCATCATTTTTTTAACAAAGAATTAAAATCTTCCATTTGATCCATAATCAAACTTTGTAGCTAGGGTTCAACTTTAACCATGAGGCACTTTTGGTTTTATCTAGGGTTCAACTATTTTACTTGACCGATGGATAACTAATTATGTTGCTTTCTACTTGTAGTATTTGAGTGTTTACAATATACCAAATCTCATTCCGATAGGGCTTGAGGCTTTAACTTTGGTCCGATGATTCACTTTAATAGTTTCCATCCACTGTCTTACTTGGAAGAGAGAAATCCATGGATGTTTTTCTCATTGGTGGATTCGAGGAATCGATGAAACATGTTGATAGTTTTATAGGGATCCATGGAACATGACTTTATAAGGTGTCCACCATTATTAATTACTTGGCATGAATCTCATTGTGAGAGGGAACATGAGCATTTATCTCTACTATTACACTTGGTCACTTCTTGCATGTGTTGTGTTATACCCACCACACCCCATTTCTCTAATTCTTGTGGCGTCTACTAAATCTCAGGGTTTTTAGTTATAGATTTACTTGCACATAGTCACTCTCTACTTTCCTTTACATGGTAGTGTTGAGAATACCCAAAGAAGGGTGTTCATTTTATGCCCTTTACTGGCTACATGACTACGGTTCAATGCCTTGTTGCATCTTCAAACAATGCCCATTTTAGGAATCTTCTTGGCACTCCACCATAAGTCACTTCAACTTTGGATTTGATCGAGAGAACAAATTTGAAGGCTACTAGGGCTCTAAATTTCTAGGGTTTTTAGGTAGATTAGTTTAAAGTTATGGTTATGGTATTTATTTAATTTTCAAATGCAACTCTATTGCTCAATTGTTCTAGGGTTTGTACTTGAGGTGCTCTAATTGGTGAATTTCAAATTTGACAAGCTCTTATGTTATTCCTCTTACATGTTCTATATATTCATATTTTTATCAAAGCTCCTCCTTGTACCACCTAGGCCTACAATAATTCATAGATGGTAACCCCTCTAGGTGTATTGACTAGTTATCATGGGTTAGGAAGTGTGAAAATATCACTTCCATGTTCAACTACATAAGCAAATGCATGTACATGACCTTTACTATCATACTAGGGAAGGAGCTAAAGAGAACGCCTAAATAAACCCAACTCTACTTGCAAGCAGGTACATAACACAAAAGAGGGGACTAGATTATGAGGGAGGAATTTACTATTGACAACATGTATGGGGTGGAATTCTCTCCTTTCATATTCTCAAGTTCCTCACCACAATAATTTTCACGCTTGAGTATGCTAGGGAATTAGTCTATATTGATGAATCCTATTTTTTGAATTCCAAGAAGAAAAGTTGCATCAACTATCCCATCATCATGGGGGGTTATGATTTTGTAGATAACAAGGGTGATAGGGAGGCTACCAAGATCATGAAATAACTAGACTAGGTTTTCCTTTATAAAACCTTGGAAATATGATCCTCATTTCACCATAAAAACAAGAAATGGAAATAAGAAGCTAGTGCCTGATGACCACAAGAGAAATCCTCTAGAGGGGAACTTGAAAAATAAGCACTCTTGGTTGGAAGTAAAGGTGATAATAAGGGCTAGTGAAAATATTATGAAGGTAATGTTAGAGGCCTTATTTTTTATCTTCCTAATAGATTATATGCTCCATATTATTCTACATCCTATAGGTGTAACACCCCAAAACCGAGCCCCAATTGTAAATGTGAATATATTTTGTAGGTTGGTGAGCTAGTTTATTATAAGCCAGAAGGATTATGTGATGATTAGGTCTGAGAGCCTAGATGTTAAAGGCCAGTGAGCCAATTTTTGTATATGTAAACACTCATATCATTAATATAATACATTGCTTCATGTAGACTGACCACGATAAAAGAGTATGGGGGACTAAACTCCACTAGGAAGGGAAAGGGGAGAGGCCAAGAGCCTAGGAAAGGGGCTAATCCAGAGGGTTTGTCTCTAAGGTAATATTATATTATTATTCTTAAAGTCTAAGGAAAGGATAAAACTCATATTATCCTAAGTCCTTATGGAAGGAGAAATGAAATACAAGTGGAGAGAAACGAGCTCTTGGAAGGCCATGTGTCATAAAGGGCACATGCAAATTAAATGTGGGGAAATTAGTCCATTTTGGGAGACTCAACCATTCTCTCTAGGTCACCCTCACATTTCATGTTTTTACCAGTCTACCATTGCTTCATATCGTGTTGACCAGTGACTCCATTGTTCAACCTATGCATCATTCACGCACTCAACCATTCAAACACTAATCCATTCACGCATTCAACCATTCTGTTCCACATTTTGGATGGGCCTTACCTCTGGAGCGTGCACACACTCCTACAACTACCCTGTAAATTTCTTGTTATGCTTAGTGCACCCATACATTGACTTAACATGTACTGTTCCTTGCCTGAATGTTGTTTTTTCCTTTCCCTATACTTGTTCCTTTCTTGAGTGTGGTTGTTGCCACTACCTATTCCATAATTTTTTTTCTATTCCTGCCTTCACTGGAGTTTGTACTTGGATGACTAGAGAGATGGATTGAAGAAGTAGGTTGTCAGGCCTGTGAGATTGAAGAGGCAGGTTATCAGTGCTGTGAGAAACTCTCTCCAGGTGAGAGAATTGCTGAGGAATTGATTTCTTGAGGAATCCCAACTACAACTACAGAGCTCAGAGACTTCCTATCTGACTTGTTATTAAATCCCTAGAAGGGAAGTGGGGCAACTGAAGGATTGTTGAATAGAGAAGGGGAACACTTCCTAGGGTGGGACAAGCATGTGGGGAATGATAGGTTGTAGGATGTTAGCTTGAGTTGGAACCTGTAATGAAATCCTTCTTGTTGATTCTGTAACCTTATCCTCAATAGAAATCCCTTTACTTGGGTGGAGTTTAGTCCCAGCTCAAGGGTGACCCACTGTTGAGAGCTTTGAGTAGTGTGGTGTAAGGATGGGAGTTTCATGGAAGTTTTGCACATAATTGGTGTTCTTATATATAAAGATAAGTATCAATTATGTGTTCAATTGCATGTTGTGTATTTGTACATGTCTTTATATTTATAAGTATTTCCTGTGAATGCTATATGTATAGGATTATTGTTATTTCCGCATGAATTTGTGTATTAGCTGAATGTATTTGTATGTATTAAACTGAATAAATATATACAATAGAAATGAAGAATTGTTATGTGGTATATCTCAATGGTCTAAGTTTGAGGATGCTACAATATGGTATTAGAGTTTGATAAAAGTGTTTTATAGAGTAGCATGTCCCGACCTGGGTGGCTAGGGATGTTACAAATTGGTATCAGAGCTCCAGTTTCCAACAATGATCCTGGATGGGCCATGCAAGTGGAAATTGAAGTAAAAATTTCATAGAGAATTCAAGTTACAGATTACCAGGAGGGCGTTGAGAGAACACACCTTAACTATGTTTAAAATCTCAGGAGGTGTAGTGGTTCGAGAAAACACATGAACCGTTGGATTTGGCCAAGATTAGATCTGGGCCATTGGATATGTTTAGGAGAAGACAGATCCCTCACCGTCGTCGGATATGGAGAAGGTGTGTGGTCGTTAAGTACTAAAGTCCTTCAGACTTCGTTGCTCCGATAGTTTTTCGTTGTTTGCTAGAAGGGAGGAAAAACCCTGAAGTTTCGAAGTTTTGAACTCTAGAGAAGATCCTGACCGTTCATCTCTTAGGACATGTGTCCAGAAGTTCAGCACTCCAGAGAAAGGGGGTGATTGTTGTGCATAGTAGAAAAAGTCTCGAAGCCCCCAAGCCCCTAAGATCCGAAGTATTGGAGTAAATAAGGACCGTCCCTTATCGGGGACACGTGTCTGCATATTAACAAGTGTTTGGAGTTTCGATGTTCGAGATTTTTTGAGAGTGTTGTATGAGAAACCTATGAATTCTAAAGTCCCGGAGCATCGGATTCCCGAAGCTCCGAAGATTGCTTGTTCAAGAGTTCACCAATTCGACATTCTATAGTTCGGGGGTTGAGTGGTGTTCAACAACCAAAACTTCTGAATCCTGAAACTTTGAAGCATCGAAGTCCCGAAACTCTAGAGAATTCCTATTTGGGAGTCTAGAAGTTTAGACGTTTTGAAGTTTTTAGAGGAAGAAATCTCCAAAGCCTGAAGCTCCGAAGTGTCGAAGTATTAAAGCTCCAGAGAGCAATAGTTCGAGGAGTTAGCCACTTTGACGTTCGAGTGTTTTGAAGTGTTATGTTGTGAAATCCTTCGAAGCCCGGAGTTATGAAGTCTCGAAGCATCATAAGTGACATGGCATGATGGTGTCACCTAGGGTGACGTGGACCCACTTTAAATATGCCACGTGTCACCACCATATTGTTGAAAATAGTACTAAGTGGACCCTAAAAAGTTAGAATGTTCGACATTCGCTAGAAATTGTGTGTATATTGTTGCAAGATCTTCCGAAGCCTGAAGGTCCGGAGCTTGGGAGAACCGAAGAAGTTTTCTTGTTCGACATTCGGGGAACTTTGCATGTTGTGTGGACCAAACTCCTGAAGCTTCGAAGAATCAGAGCCTCAAAGTTTCAAAGATCTGGATAAGAACCTTTTAGCTAAGCACATGGTCATATGCGATTAGGGGCTAATTCCTGAAAATTTATTCTTTTTTAAGAAAGGAAAGGGCTTAGAGAAGGAGCTTGCAGATTTATGAATTGTACAGACTTGTAATTGAGGGAAATTATAGAAGTTTGTAAGTCTAAAGAGGGGATTCAACATGAGTTCAAGATATAATTCAGCTCCAAAAGAATATCACTTGTACAAGGATGGCCCTCATGGAAAAGACAATTTTTAAAAATATCTGTAACTTTATGCTCAAGACTCATAATTGAGAAAGGGAGCAGTCATTGGAAAGGTCTTGAAAAGTAGAATATAACTACTCATATAGAAATTTGACCGGGTTAGGAAATTTTCTCAAGAAATACGAATAAAGAAGTATGATGTATTATTGAACCAAGATGGTTCATAATTTCATGAAATTGTTGAATCAATTAGCCTAACAGATTCTGTTGGTTTCAAATTTTGTAGAGAGATGGAAGATACACAAGGGGCTTACAGCTAGGAAGGTGATATCAGAGGGATGGATGTTTATTTGGGTAATGAATGTGCAAACTCAATTGGACATGGATAAGGAAAGGAAGAAAGAATTAACCCAAGTTGAAAAAGGATGTCCAAAGCCTTAAAGTTGATAATGAAAGGATTATGAAATCCAAGGAGCAATAGGAGGAATTCAACATGAAGTTAATACAGAGCTTGAACATAATAGAAAATAAATTGGATAAGGAGAGTGGCTCAAGAAAATCAAGAAGTCATAGGTCTCCTTATGAGAAAAGAAGAACAAGAAGCATTAGCAGACATCACCATCACTCCCTGAGGCATTCCAATAGGAGAGAACCCAATATCTCAAGTCCATCCCCTGTCTAGAAGCATAAGAAGAGGGTTGGGGTGGATGACCTACAAGGAGAAATGAACAAAATCAAACCTCCTAAATTTGATGGTGAGCACAATAAGGATGAATATGAAGAGACATGGTTGTTGGGCATGAGAAGTTATTTTCAATTACATAATTATTATTCTTATGCAGAAGGAATAATTGCTATCTACCAGCTAAAGGGAAAAGAATCTATGTGATGGGACCATCTTGTGCAGGTGCAACACATTAAAGGGGAAAATGTGACTTGGAAGGAATTCAAGAAGTACTTTGAAAATAAATACTTGACTAAGAGATACTATGATAATAAGATGAAAGAGTTCTTTGAACTCAAGCTAGGGAGTATGACCATAGATGAATATGAAAGAAGGCTTTTAGAAATGTTGAAGTATGTTTCTTTCATCAAGGATGAGACAGTTAATATTCATAGGTATTTGAGTGGGTTACCATCATTCATCAGTGACAATATACAATATGATGATCCAAAAACATTGGAGGAGACCATAAGGCGAGCCAAATGCCTATATGATCAACATAAAGCAAGGCCAACTTTCCAAAAATCTTGGGAAGAGAAGAAGAAATATAATATGGAACAAAGGAAGAATGGGACTAAGCCACCATTATTTAGAAACAATCCTCAGGGACAACCAACCTTTATAGAACCCAAAACAATTGATACAGGGGGGGAAAGGCCAAGGCAACCACCTATCCAATGTTGGGGTTGTAAAGGATATCATATGTATAGGGATTGTCCTCATAGAGGTGAAAAAGAGAGTACTATTAACAATGTACAAAAAGCTAAAACAATGGAGGGCATGGGAAAAAGCGTACCAAGGATCTATGCATCCCTGGACAACAAGCAAGCAGAGTTTCAGTCACATATGATTGAAGTGGAAGGTATGATCAACAACCAAACCATTGTTATTTTAATTGATTCAGGAGCTAGTCATAGTTATATAGATCCTAAGATGGTGGAAAGATTTCATTTGCCAAGAAGAAAGCATGGAAAATCTTGGTTGGTGCAGTTGGCTACCAGAGCCAAAATAAAAGTTAATGAGATGGTTAAGTTATATCCAATGGACATGAATGGACTGAATACCAGAGAATATTTGAACATATTTCCTTTAGGTTCCTATGAATTTATAATTGGGATGGATTGGTTGGATCAAAACAATGCTATCCTAGACTGTCATAACAAGGAATTTACTTGCCTAGATGCGGAAAGGAACCTAAGGATAGTTCAGGGAATTCCAAGGGAAGTAACTGTCAGACAAATTTCAGCATTGTAGCTGAAGAAATGTTATAGAAAAAGATGTCAAATATTTGCAGCTCATATGGAAGAGACATCTAGAGATAAGGTGTCACATATTGAATATTATGAATTCCTAAAGGATTTTGAGGATGTATTTAAAGAAATATTAGGATTACCCCCTAAAAGAGACATTGATTTCTCCATAAATTTGATGCCTGGAGAAACTCAAGTATCCAAGACCCCTTACAGGATGAGTACACCAGAATTGAAGAAGTTGCAAATTCAACTTGAAGATCTTTTGAAGAAGGGTTATATACGCCCAAGTGTGTCATCTTGGGGTGCCCCAGTTTTGTTTGTGAAGAAGAAGGATGGAACTTTGAGACTTTGCATGGACTTCAAATAGTTGAACAAGGTAACCATGAAGAATAAGTATCATTTTTCAAGGATTGATGACCTCTTTGATCTGTTGAAGAATGCAAAAATATTCTCTAAGATTGATCTCGGGTCAGGTTATAATCAAGTAAGAATTAAAGAAGAAGACATTAACAATACTTTCTTCTGGACAATGTATAGTCATTATGAATTCACAGTGATGCCATTTGGGTTATCAAATGCACCATCTATTTTTATGTGTTTAATGAATGACATTTTTAGAGAATACTTAGATATGTTTGTCATTGTCTTTTGGATGAAATTCTTATATATTCCAAGTCGGAAGAAGAGCATGAGAAACACTTAAGGTTGGTATTATAGGTATTAAGAGACCATTAGTTGTATGCCAAATTGAACAAGTGCTCATTTTACCAGAACCAAATTCATTATTTGGGGCATATCATACCCGAGGAAGTGATAGTAGTGGATCCTAAAAAGATTGAGGCCATTAGAGGATGGCCATCACCAAAGAATGTGACAGAATTTAGATCATTCATGGGCCTTGCAAGCTATTACAAAAGATTTATTGAACGATTCTCAAGGATTTCACACCTGATCACTTCCTTGCAAAAGAAGGGAGTGAAGTTTCAATGGACAGTGGATTGTGAAAAGAGTTTCGAGCACTTAAAGCAATTATTAACCAGTGCTCCAATATTAAGGATCGTAGACCCAAATGAAGACTATGTTATATGCACTGATGCATGTAAAGAAGGACTTGGTGGAGTCCTCAGTCAAAATGGATATGTGGTATGTTATGAATCAATGAAGTTGAAGGAGCGTGAAAGACACTATGCTACTCATGATTTTGATTTGGAATCCATAGTGCATGCCTTGAAGATTTGGAGACACTACCTCATAGGGAAAATTTTCGAGTTGAGGATAGACCACAATGGTGTCTGAAATATTGTTTTGGACAACCAACTATAAATGCCAGACAAAGTAGGTGGTTAGAGTTTCTCAACGAGTATGACTTTGATATAAATCATGTCAAAGGGAAAGAGAACAATGTAGCTGATTCACTTAGTAGGAGAGTGCATGAGTTGCATGATACAACCATTAGCATGTACCAAATAGATTTGAAGGACAAAATCTTAGAGCCAACAAAATTAGATTTGCAGTACATGGAAATAATAACAAAAGTACAACAAGGCATTTTGTAGTAGAAAATCGATGATTACAAGCTGGGAGATGATGAATTTCTCAAGTACATAGGAAGAATTTATGTTTCAAATACCCAAGAATTGAAAAATCTGATATTAAGAGAAATGCATAATTTACCTTATGCTGGACACCAAGGGTATCAGAAGACTATTGTAGTTGTCAGAGCCAATATTATTTTCCATGCATGAAGAAAGAAGTTGTAGAGTTTATTGCCAAATGTTTGGAGTGTCAAAAGGTCAAGGCTGAGCATAGCCACCCAGTTGGTTTTCTACATCCATTACATGTTCCTAAGGGGAAGTGGGAAGTAGTAACAATGGATTTCATCACCAAGCTACCCGAAACAAACAAGCAACATGATTCTATCATGGTAGTGGTGGACATGCTTACTAAAGCTGCCCATTTTATTCCATTGAAGCTCACTCACAAGGAAACCATTTTTTTTTATATTTATATGAGGGAAATTTCTTGACTGCATGATATTGCCAAGACAATTGTGTCTGACAAAGGTCCAAAATTTACATCAAAATTATAGAAAGGATTATTTAAAGGTTTTGGAACAAATTTGAATTTTAGTACAACTTATCATCTAGAATATGATGGAAAAACATAGAGGGTGAATCAAGTGATTGAAGATATGTTGAGGATGTATGTGATGGACAAACCAACAAAATGGGAAGACTACCTACACTTGGTAGAGTTTACTTATAACATTGGGTACCAAGCATCTCTAAAGATGATCCCATTTGAGGCACTTTATGGCAGAAAGTGAAACACACCTGTAAGTTGGGACAACCCAACATATAGAGCAGTAGTTGGGCCAAAACTAATTAGGGAAATGGAAGAGAAGGTGTTGAAAATAAAACATAATTTAAAGGTTGCTCAAGACATGCAAAAAATATATGCTGACAAGGGCATTACTCATAGGGAGTTTAAAGTGGGTGATCATGTATTCTTGAAAGTGAAGGATAACAAAAGTTCCCTAAAGTTGGGAAATTGTTCAAAGTTGGTAGCTCAATTTTATGGGCCATTTGAAATCCTAGAGAGGATTGGGCCTATGGCATATATGCTTGCATTTCCTGCATCCATGGCTATTCATAATGTATTGCATGTATCATTGCTAAAAAATTATATACCTGATGCTAATCATGTTATTGATTGTAATGTGATTCAGGTGGAGCAAGAAGGCGCTTTTCAAGTGCATCCAGTGTGCATTCTGGACCATAAGATCAAGTAGCTCCAGAATTGATCCATAGAGCTACTAAAATTCCAATGGACATGGTACGGTCCCAAGGATGAAACTTGGGAGTACGAGGATGCTATGCGGGAAGAATACCCACAACGTTTTGTGGATTTTTCAAATTTTGGTTGTATATGTGTATATATAATGCATTAAGGATAGTGCATAAAATAAGGGGAGGGGGATGTAACACCCCAAAACCGAGCCCTAGTTGTAAATGTGAATATGTTTTGTAGGTTGTTGAGCTAGTTTATTATAATCTAGAAGGATTATGTGATGATTAGGCCGAAGAGCCTAGATGCTAAAGAAAAGTGAGCCTATTTTTGTATATGTAAACACTCATATCATTAATATAATACATCACTTCGTGTAGACCGACCACGATAAAAGAGTATGGGGGAATAAACTCCACTAGGAAGGGAAAGGGGAGAGGCTAAGAACCTAGGAAAGAGGCTAAGCCAGAGGGTTTGTCTCTAAGGGAATATTAAGTTATTATTCCTAAAGTCTCTATGGAAGGAGAAATGAAATACAAGTGGAGAGAAATAAGCTCTTGGAGGGCCATGTGTCAGCAAGGGCGCATGTAAATTAAATGTGGGGAAATTATTCCATTTCTAGAGACTTGACCATTCTCCCCAGGTCACCCTTGCATTTCGCATGTTTATCAGTCTGTCATTGCTTCATCTCGTGTTGACCAGTGACTCCATCATTCAACTTCTGCATCATTCATGCACTTAGCCATTCAGGCACTCATCCATTCACGCGTTCAACCATTCCATTCCATGTTTTGGATGAGCCTTACCTCTAGAGCCTACACACACTCCTGAAGCTTCCTTGTACAATTATTGTTATGCTCAACACACCCGTACCTTGTCTAAACCCTCACTGTGCCTTACATGAATGATGTTGTTGCCTTTCCCTATACATGTTCCTTGCTTGAGCGTGGTTGTTTCCACCACCTGTTCCATAATTTTTTTTTTGTTATTTCCTTCACTAGAGTCTATAATTGGATGAGTAGAGAGTTGGATTGAAGAAGTAGGTTATCAGGCTCGTGGGATTGAAGAGGAAGGTTGTCAGACCTATGAGAAACACTCTCTAGGTGAGAGAATTGTTGAGGAATCGATTTCCTGAGGTAGCCCAACTGCAACTATAGAGATCTGAGTCTTCATGTTCGTTTTGTTGCTGAAGCCCCAGAAGGGAAGTGGGGCAGATGAAGGACTATTGAGCAGAGAAGGGGCCCACTTCATGGGGTGGGACATGAATGTGGGGAATGAGAGTGATTCGGATTATTTTCAGCACGAAATGAGAGTGGAGATATAACACACAAATATTCAGAGATATTGCAAGAGAGACAAAAATATAACAGATATATATCGGAAATATAACAAGAGTCATAGATATACAATAATACACAATTTCTATTAATGTAAGAAATGTATAGAGACTGTAAAAATACAGAGTGAAAGACTCGCTAGAATGGTGGTAGATTATCTCTGAGAAGAGATGTGATGGCTACTCGCATTCGCAAGAAGATGATTGTTACAATGAGTCTCTAAGGGCCTTTTTACCATAAGGAAAATCCAAAACCCTAACCCCAAAATATGAAAACCCAAAAGGTTTGCGGGCCCCAATGGGGGTAGTTGATAGGTCAACTTCTCGGGGGCGTAACTTTTGCATATGATCTCCGTTTGTGGTGCTCGATACCTCGTTAGAAATATCTATCCGAGGACTACAATTTTTGTGTGAGAAACATGGATGAATCTACATGTTGCTCCCCGTTTTCCAAAAAAACGTCGTTTAGGGCCTCAAAATGACTCTAAAAGTTCAGGACCCAAAAAACTGTTGAAAATAGTAAATTACCAAAATTGCTAAAAAATTGTTTTGAGCTAGTTGGAAAAGGTGGGTGGCCATCAATATCCACCTGGATCAATCCTCCCTCCTTAGAAAGCAATGGTCTCCATTGCATTGAGTTCCTGGGGGAGAGGGGGAAGCGTTTGTTGAATCTGAATCTTGGTGAGCTACTTGCCTTGATGGAGAAGTTGCACTACTTAGCTTGTTGAAGGCTTTCACGAACCTGTGACTAGAAGGGTTCAAACATTTTAACCAGTCTAGTTACATGAGATGCTTGTGTGCAGAAGGAATCTTTACACTTTGTTGCAATCTTGTCGACCTGCTTCTTTTGGATAGAAGGTGCTTGGGTCAAGGCTGTAATGGTTGCAATATCCTTTTGTTCACCTTTTGAATAGATTGTGAAGAAGCTGAATTTTGTAGTATGAGATACTACCTTGCGACATTCTTTAGGTGGAACATTAGTTGGAACTACTTCTAGTATTCCCTAGAGATGACCCCCCAGAGAAACAATGACACTGTGGGGTTGAGACTCATAAACAACATGGAATTTCCACATATATGGTTGGCCCAAGAGAACATCACACACATCCAGTGGGGAAACATCACATAATACCTCATCCTTGAAGGGTTGGATGCTGTATGAAAATCGACATTGTTGGCTGACACGAAGATATAGTCCCTAGCGAAGCCACCCGATGTTGTATGGCTATGGGTGTGGTATTGTCGACAATCCTAGATGTTTGACGACCTCTACTGAGTTGAGGTTCTTATGGCTTCCGCTATCAATAATAAAATGCAACAAGGTCCCCTTCACCCACATCCGTGAATGAAAAAGGCACTCCCCCTCTTCAGGATCTGTTGGTTCTTCTGGTTGAATTGTTGTGGTCACAACAATAACAGTGGGGTCTGTGTTGATGATATGTATTTTACAAGTGTTTTTAGAATTAGATTATGAATCAAGGTTCGAATCCTTGTCTTTGATCTAAGCCACCAATGACTGTTTTGAGCGACATTCATCAGTGTTCTGCCAGGGGATTTTGTGGAAATCACACCATTTTCCGGTGTCCTTCTTCATCTTTCCTTGACCCCTCTTTTCCTGTGGCTTAGACTGGTTTTCAAGAAGCTATTTTTTAGGGTCGTCTTTCTCATACTTTGGTTGTTGCGGATTTGTAGATCCAAAATCCCGTTTGTTTTGGTGCTTAAAATTCTACTCGATTTTAACAACATATCGATAAGCAACACTGAGTGATGAGATGTCCATAAAATCCATTTCAGTTTGGATGTATCTGTGTAGATCCCCACGATATTTCAGAATCAAATGTTGTTCGAAGTCTTTGATACCCATCTTGGTGCATAAGGTATGGAAAATATTGGTGAACTTCGTAACTTCCTGGCCCCTCTATTGTTGCAGTGTGTTCCATCTCATGTATTGGTCCTCATAGTTGCCAATGGGGTAATACTGTTCTTTACCATATCCACAAAAAAATCCCAAGTGGGCTCGACCCCATATATTCCAGACTCCTCTGTGGAAATTTTCTCCCAGTAAGTTTCCCACCGATGTTTGACATGGGGGATATCTTTAAGGAGTGCAAAGGTGATATTTTCCCTGTCAAAAAAATTATGAATAGAGAAATAACCTTCTAACATATTTAACCATTTGTCTAGAGCATTCGCATCTATCCGACCTTCAAATACGAGAATATCAAAACTAACCTGTACCTTGAAAGGAGAGGTGCTTCCAAAGTGGTTGTTTGAAGAATATGCGCTCGTTTCTATTGATAGGCGTTGAAGGATGTGGGAAAAATTCTCCATCATTTCGTCCCTCTGTCGTGTGAGAGCTTGCTCAAGCAAAGGATTGATAGGATCGTTTTCTCCATCATTTTTCTTTTCATCCGCCATGGAGGCTTTCTTGGGCATGTAAGAGAGATTGTATTTAAGAGATACAAGCTCAAGACCCAACTTTCTATACTCGGACCTCGTTGGGGACATGCACTGAAAAAATGATCAAGAGCAGCCTACTTTGATACCACTAATCCAAATTATTTTCGGCACAAAATGAGAGAGGAGATATAACACTGAAATATTCAGAGATATTGCAAGAGAGACAACAATATAATAGAGGTATATCGGAAATATAACAAGAGTCACAGATATACAATAATACACGATTTCTATTAATGTAATAAATGTACAGAGATTGTAAAAATACAGAGTGAAAGACTCGCTAGAATGGTGGCATCTTATCTTTGAGAAGAGATGTGATGGATACTCTCATTCACAAGAAGATTATTGTTACAATGAGGCTCTAAGGGCCTTTTTAACATAAGGAAAACCCTAACCCTGGAAGATGAAAATCCAAAAGGTTTGTGGGCCCCGATGGGGGTAGTTGATACATCAACTTCTTTGGGCGTAACTTTTGCATACGATCTCTGTTTGGGGCGCTCGATACCTCATTAGAAATATCTATCAGAGGACTACAATTTTT
>ML782109.1:82030-101285 GCA_009831015.1 Picea engelmannii | reverse complement strand
TTTATAAACACTATTACAAAGTTAAGTGCCTGGTAGTGTAAATATTAAGGTAACATCCGCATACAAGACAAAACATACGGAGTACCTCCTGAGCTAAAAAGCTAACAGAGAGAACCTAAACACGAACCTATAGTAGAAGTGGTAAAGGCCTAAGAAGATACAAAGCTCTATTAGATTCATCGGGGCTTGCCATTCACGAATGAATTGGATCTTTGTTGGGTCCACATGCACCCCATGTTCATCCATGATCTATCCTAGATAATGAATTCTATGCATGCCAAATGAACATTTCTCCATATTGGCATATAAATTTTGTTGTGTAGAGTGCTCAGGATCTACTGAATGTGCCATAAATGTTTTGCTCAAGTTTTGTTGAAGATGAGGATGCCATCCAAATATACGACTAAAAAAGAGTTTGTAAATGGCTGCAAGATATCATCAATCATCCTCATGAATGTTTCTGGAGCATTATTCAAGCCAAAATGCATGAGTAACCACTCAAAAATGCCCTCTTTAGACTTGAATCCAGTCTTCCATACATCGGTTTGTTCATTGGGCCCTGGTGGTAGTCTGACTTCATATCAATATTGCTAAAGAACTTGGCACCCTTAAGTTGATCAAGAAGATTGTCGATTCGAGGGATCAAGTACCTGTTCCAAGTAATGATTTGTTTAGGTCTCTGTAATCAATATAGAATCACCATGTCCTATCCTTCTTCTACACCAATACAATTTGGCTCCCACAAGGTGAGGTGTTTGGTCAAATGTGGCCATTTTGGATGAGCTCATGAATTTAACATTTTATTTTCTCTTTCTTTAAAAGAGAGTGTTTGTATATTGGTCCATTAGGTAAAGGAGAACTAGGTACCAAGTCAATTGAATGTTTGGCCTAGCAGTGCAGAGGCACTAATTTGAAATGGATTTGAACCAATGAATGGGTAAGACTCGGTACCTGAAATACAATTCAACAATCTATGAAGGCTATATAAACCGTGTAAAAGACAAATAGATGTAAAGTCTAGTAAGAAAAAATGAATGTGAGAGAAAAATGAGAATTACATAAAAAGAAAAAAATAAATAGAGGAGAGAATAGATTGAGGAATGGGAAACAAAAGGTCAACCTATTTTCCTTCCCATTACCTTAGCTCTCCCTATTTTCTCATGTAATTTCACTCCCAAAGGGTCTTTTGGCCAAGGAGGAAGAGGCATCGAAATCCAAGAGAGCATTGTACTAGAGATTGACGAGATGAATATGCCCCATTTGAAGTTGGTTTCCGCATTTGGGTTTCCAGGGTAAAAATATTTGTGCACATTGTCAATGGTTGCTATGCTTTTGTTGAGAAATTTGTTTGTATGAATGCATAGATTTGAGTTGATTCTCTATGGTTGATTACTAGTTATGTACTTTTTTTAGTTTTGATTTATATTGCTTCTTGTAATTGAATTATGAGGGAAATGAGGAACCACAATAGCTCTAGAATGTCCATCATCCATTTCCTATCAAGGTATGAGATCGATGGTTGTTAGAAGTTGTCTCTTGCTACTTTCCAACTACTTTACTAATTCCTATCCCTCATATTTAGAAATCCCCCTCCTCTTGGGCCGTTTTCCCTTACCAATTTGGGAAGAAGCATGGGATGGCCAAGAGGCCACATGCATCCCCAAGATGATTGCTAGCTCCTGCAATTTTTTCTCTGTGATGTATGTGGTTGTAAGACACTGATTCTTTGTTGTGTGCTCTCCATTCATTGCTTGAATATGCTAATTCCCTGGAATAAATAATTGTTTCTATGTAATTTGATTCGCCAAGTTTATTGGCATGAGACTCATCCTATGTTTGGTCTTTGTTGATGATAAATTCTATACATACCTATCCATTGTAGAACATACTTTAATACTACCATATATTTTCATTAGCAAAAAAATCGTACATGGTTTTCAATATATAATCACCAAAACTTGGAAAAATTCATTCGAAATAACTTCATTTTCATCCTATGTTGAAATCTAGAGACGTTCCAATAGTTGTAGTTGAATTAATGCTTCTCCTCTATGTAGTGTCCAACACTCCTCCTTTTTAAGCACTTCCAATGATGTCAAACCTTCAACATTTTGGATTTCTAGTTCTTTAATGAAAGATAAATTTAGGATTTACAAGATTTGAAAGGTTTTTCTTATCGGTGATTTCAATTCTCTACATTTTGTAAGATTGAGTTTCATTAGTGTTGTTGTAAAGCATTCACTATGCATGAGATCAAAGTTATAGGAAAGATTAACAATTTCAGGCCTAGGGGAAATACTTTCACAAATGGATATCCTGTATATTAGTGCCCCCTTCACATTAAAATATCTCTTAAGAGACATAACAACCTAATCAAAGTTAAATTCAACTATTGAACAATGTTCTATGGCCATAACTTATATATATTTTAGCTGTGCAATTATTGTATCCAGGAGAATGAATATAAGGGGCTCCATGGTTTCAAATATGCAACAAGTTCCACAAATTAAGAAAAATGTTTTTCTTTGAAGGTATGTAGAGGATATTGCACTCAAAATTTCAATAGGAACAAAGGATTTCCATTTCTTTTTCATCTGGGTCCTTGACCTCAAGTTACATAATGAAGGATCCAACCAAGCATTTGGAGTAGAGGTTGCATAGAGAATAGGCCTTGTATTCATCAAAAGAACAAGATCATTGTACAAGGCATAGGAACATAAGTCTAGTAGCATTTGTGCAAATAGAGCTCCCCGTATAAGACTAAGATAGAGACAAGAAATTGAATTTTGCAGAGGATCTATGTTGGTGAAGCGAGTGGGATATAATTCCCTCGTTTACAAATTAGATAGTATTAGAGAAGTTGCATTCTTGATTATGACATAGCTACCATAAATTTGAAGAGAAAATTGTATACCTCAATGTAAGGAAAGAAAATAAAAGTTGGAAGAACTAAGGGTCAACAATTCTCAACTTTGAGAAGGGAATGAACACTTGAAGGAGTAGGTTTAGATGTTCAACAAGAGGATGGAAGAGATGGAAAATAACCTTGAGACCTTTGCCAAACTGTTGTCAATGCTTAAGAAATATTTTGAATAATTCCAAGAATCCCTCACTATGATTATGAAAGATTGGGAAAAACACAGAGTGCATCTTGCACACCTTAGTGAGAAGGCCATCTAGACGGATAGCTAGAAAGAGGATAGACTCACATAGATGATGATGCAACTACACAAGAGTTGGAAAAGAAGGAGGAGGGCTTGAAAAATATTCAAGCAGTTTTCCAAGAGCACAGAGAAGCAAGGAAACCCTAAATTTCCACTATAGATGCCAACACCATGACTGATACCACCCTGGTAAGCTCACCTTCAATAGACAATTATGTAGAGCCGATTGGTGATTTTGAAAATCATACCAAAGGCATCATTTCTAGGCTCCTAAGAAATATGGGCTATGATGGACACGGGAGAGGAAAGAGAAGAAAAGGCATATTGAGCCCCATTGTAGCCACACCATGGGTCAAGCATGAAGGCTTAAAATTTGATGACAAATTGGAAAAGGCCATGACTATGAAAACCAAGACAAATTTTGTAAAATCCAAAGACATGCCATGATTGGCCTACTCATCATGTAACATACCCAGGCACCAAGATGGGCCACACTACCTCAAACTAATTCTCCAACAACACTTCGAACTAACTCGTATCATACTCTGTACAACAAATACAAAAAATGTCTACCTGGGTGCTGATATGAAATGTACCCATTGCCCGAATACTTCCAAAATTCGCCCTCTTTGAATGGTTACAAATTATACTGCATTATTTAATTAATCAAGAACATAAAATTGAGGCATGCAATTAACAAGATTCATATTCAACCATCCAAGAAAGGAACAACATGCCATGGAAAAAAATAGCCAACAAGCATGAACATGAAAATGCATCTAAGAGATCAATACACACAACGAAATATAAATTATGCAGAAAATACAAAGAACACTTATCTTTCAAGTAAGCATTCACCAGCTGGCTACAGACCAAGGACATTCCTCCTAACCATAGACATTTTTGTTCATTCACTCTCAACGATAATGTCACCCCGAGCCAGGGATATGAATCCACAAAGACAGGTCCTAGGACAAATATAAAATACACGGTAGTTGGCTAACTATCTCTCAAGTTTTCCCAACAACACAACAATCCTAATTTTCAGTGCCCTTTCTCTGCCATATAGTCCCTCAGGTTGTTCCATTTCTCTCCAAGGCTCTAGTGCTACTGGTCAGGAAATATCCATGCTGGAATCTCCAAGGATTCTCAGCTATGACCGTTCTTTGAGAAATACCATCAATCTCATGCACATAGGCATCCATTCCCACCTGGAATGATCAATAATTCCTCATAGCCATCTCACAACAGCTCTCCTCCTCCAACCATTTGTTTCCATGATCCAACCCAGAGCACACAAATGATCAAGAATGAGGAAGATGAGTAATGAAATTCTTAACAATGAATGAAGAACAAAGACAAACTCCCAAACAACCCACATACATGGTTTATATAATTACAAGAACCAAGAACCACATGGCCTTCCCCAAGAAGCTAAGGTAACCACTTTTCTCTATTAAAACCAAAATGGGTAAATAAAATATAACAAAAATACTTAGCCCCTTTATCCCCCTCTCTCGTGGAATCATAGCCCCCTATCTCATATCCTTGTCTATCTTAAAGCCATCGATGTATTTTATTAATATATATAGAAGTATTACATCTCCTAGGCACTCCAGTCCCTTTCCAACTTTATCGGCTCACCAACCTAAGTCATATTTACATAATATGTTCTAGTTCATAAGGATTAAAATCGAAATGTTACATCCCCCTCCCCTTATTTTGGCATCAGATCAAATCTCTAGAATCAAATCAAATACGACTCACTTCAAAAAATAAAATATTACACACTTTTGACATAATATATGCCCTCCCTACATAGTTAGGGACTTGGACATAATTTACATCCTTTACACATCAATTACACAAAGTAAAATGACTTTGACATAATTAAGTGGTAGGGAAAACTAAGTATGGGATGCCATTAAGTAAAATGACTTTGACATAGATGTCATTTATTATAAGCAATGGAATTTTAAGTGTTAGTTTTACTTATAATTTTAATTTTATAGATTGAGGTTTTTTTTTTAAAGATAAAATGTAAATAAAATTTTAAAACATTTTAAAATTTTATATATAGTTTATTTTCAAAAATTTTAAACAACATTATGATTAATTGTGAAAATCTATATATTTGTTTAACTTTATTTTTAAAGTTTATTTTTATTTTAAACCATTGTTAAATATTTTTTTTGAAAGTGAATAAAAATGAACAAAATCAATGTATAATAAAACGAATTGAAAGTTAAAGAATTAAGAGTGATCTCATGAAATGGTAACTTGATATTAAAATGACTTGAAAGTTAAAGAATTAATAGTGAAACATAGATCATGCGTTTAGGGGTGACTTTGGTCCTCCCATTTAGGATTTCATTATTGTCTAGAGATCTATGGTGAGTTTGTCTCACTTCTTTTGATTTGGTAAGTTTGTTCCACTTCTTTAATCATGTTTACTTGGGGAATAAACGAATCTATGATATAGAATGGAAACCTGGACGAGATGACCAAAGTCTCCCCCTAAACACTTGATCTAGGTTGTATAGAGAATGAAATGAAAGCCAAGAATATGAATGGAAACACACACACACACACACACACACACACACACAAGAAATATCACAAAGAGCACAATAATATAGTTAATCCAAGTTCTATTATTGACTGTAATAGTAAAAGATTGTAAAATGCAAAGCAAGACAAGCTATCTAGAATGGTGGTAGATTATCTTTGAAGAGAGAGGTGTCGACTACGCTCATTCTCAAGAAGACATTACAAGAGGTCAAAAATGGCCTTTTAACATAAAGTACTAAACCCCAAGGGGAAAAAACCCTAAAGATACAAAACCCTAACCCTAGGAGATGAAGCGCCGAAAGCATTATGGGCCTTGAGGTGGCTAGTTGAAATGACAACTTCTCGAGGGCACAAATTTTGCATGTAATTTTCGTTTGGGGTGTAGGTAGCTCGTTGGAAATATCTAACTAAGAAGTATTTTTGTTGGAAAGAATAGGTAGGTTATGGCCACCCCATGCACCTGAATGGCCAAAAAACATCATTTAAGACCTCAAAACGACCCAAGAAGTTTAGGACCTAAAAAACCATAGATGAAAAAACTACCAAGATGGATAACCTCGTTGAGTTAGTGGAAGAGGTGGTAGCCACCAATGTCCAACTAGATCACCCCCCCCCCGCTCAGGAAGCAATGGTTCTCATTGTGTTAAGTTCCTTGATTAGATGGGGAACTTTTGCTGAATTTGACTCCTGGTGAGCCACTTGCCTTGGTGAAGATGTTGTCCTACTTTGACAACCCGATAGAGTTGTATGTTTTGGTGGCGGGTTCCCTTCATCTTGATGTCACTTATTCGATCCATTGTATCTTGCTCAATGCAGTCAATATTGATTTTTGTAGAGGCCAAATTCTCATCCACCTTTGATGTGTCCAATAGAGGTATAAAATATGGTCGAAGTAGCTGCACATTAAATACCAAGTGCAAGCTAAGGAAAAGGGGAATACTCAATTCAAAATCATTCTCACCCACAACCTTCGTGATAGTGTAAGACCCATATCGTAGTACTTTGAACTTCATGTGGGGCTTGTGAGTTGTTATTTCTACATTTGCAACCACACCTTATCACCAACCTAAAACCCATGTGGATGCGATGTTGGTCATGTTGCTACTTGTACTTGGAATTTATTTCTGTATGATATCATGAACTTGTTGTTGAATGTGCTAGATCCATTCAAAAAAATTGTTTTATTTGTCTTCCTCAATTTAAGCATGGGAGGACTCTTCCTGTCAATATGTAGTGGGCAGAGCTACATTAATGGGGGCCAATGGATGGAACCCCAAACACACTTGAAAAGGGCCATGGACAATACAATCGTGGAGGGATCGATTGCACCTATGTTGAACATATGGAAGGTTATAATCCCATGTACATGGATGCTTGGATTTGTACATGCACATGATATGCACAATCATCCTATTGACCACTTATGTTTTTCCATCTGCTTGGGGGTGGAACATAGTTGATTTGGTTAGCTTGGTGTCCATCAAAGAGCACAGGCTAAACCAGAAGCTATTGAGGAACCTACTATCCTTATTTGAAATAATGGTTCGTGGTAGTCCAAAATGAACCCAAACACGCTGAGCAAAGAAAATCTTAACAGTGGCTTAGGCTATGTCACTTTTCTTAAACAACGTCAAAATGGCCATCTTATAGAACCGTTCGACAACCATAAAGACACAATTGTTGCCATGCTTGGTGGAGGGAGAAACTAACATGTAATCCATGGAGTCCGACTCTTAGGTATTTTCTAGGGTAGGTAGAAGAGTGTACAATGCCTGCTTCTTAGTGGCAGGTTGAGCAATGGCATAGACAATTCATGATTTGATATACCTGTTGACATCCTGTTAGAGTTTTGGTCAATAGAAATAATTTTGAATTACTGACATCGTATTCTCCACACTAAAGTGCCCTACTACCCAATTGTAATGTTCCTCCCTTAGCTTTTCACACTCATTTGAAGAAACATGAATATGACCCAAATAGCACAAATATTCATTTTGGAGGTGAAAGTATATAACTTGTTTCCATATGCCCAATGTCTAATATGTAGCAGTGAAGTCAGGGTTGCTACCATACAATAGGGGCCACCTAGAGGTCTCATGTTCATAAGAGTTAAGAATTGTGGTTATCACCACAACCGGGGGCTAGTTAAGGTAGTTTGCAACATAGTTTGTGATGCCCTTCTTATACTTGATGTTGAAATGGAATTGTTGCAAGTATGTGGACCACTTCTGATGGAGGTCATCTTGCAACTTTCCCCATGTCTGAATGAATTGCAGAAGCTCATGATCAATGTGGATGATCTTTTCCTTTCCCAAAATATAATGTTTCCACTATTAACATGCCTGCACAACTGAGTACATTTCCTTGTCATAGTTGGGATACATGTGAACAATATCAAAGAGTGTCTTATTGTGATAGACCACCAAATGTCCACGTTGAGTGAGGAATACACCGATAGCATAGTTAGAGGCATCTATCTCAATCTTGAATGGCTATTGCAGGTTTGATAGAGTGAGAATTGATGCCAAGCAGAGGCAGTGTTTTAGATCCTTGAATGCCTTCTTTTTTGAATTGGACTAGGAAAACTTGGCTTTAGCTCCACCCTTGGTTACTTGGCTTAAGGGCCAAGTGATATGGGAGAACCTAAACAAAAGCCTATAGTAGAAGTGGTAAAGGCCTAAGAAGATACAAAGATATATTAGATTCATCGGGGTTGGCCAATCATGAATGACCTTTCTTATGTTTGTAAACACAATAAATGGATCACAAAAAAATGTTCTACCACTTTGTTGTCATTCTATGCAAGGATTTGAGTATTATTATGTGTATGGGTTTAGGTTTCGGGCTATACTTTGCATTCTATTTCATGGTATATAGAATACTAGGGTTTATCCTTGAGGGTTATCCCAACTGGTATTGAACCAACGTGAGTTCTCTACCCCAGTGATCAGTTGGGGAGGTAATGGGTTCGACTCTCTTAATTTCCTCAGGGTGAGGCTCTATAATCAGGGTCGACAATTTACCCTGTTTTCCATCCATGAAATGTAGGAAGGTACTCAAATGGTTTATCATGATATCTACTTTCCATATTACTTCATTCTCAAAATCATTGTTTTTTTGTTAGCACACCAATGTTTAATCGCTTCCTATTTATTTCATTAGTAGAAAGAAGATGCATGAATCATTGGGTGCTTCTAGAAACAAGGTTGTTATTAGTACCTTCATGTTCATCCTTCCTTTTGTTTTCAGGCTCAAATCCATAGGTGAAATGATGTCTAGGATTTTTTGCTTAAATCACCATTGATATTATCTGTAACATTATTTGTTGGTGTTTCATTGCAATGCAAATGCTATAATATATATAATATCTAATGTATATATATAATTAATAATATAACACACACACACACACACACACACACACACACACACACACACACACATATATATATATATATATACAGAGAGAGAGAGAGAGAGAGAGATTTAAATATTTTTTTGTTAATGTTGACTCATTCGTCGGATATCCAACGCACCAAACCATCGGTCTCATAGCACTGTGGTTGGAAGTGTTGTTGGACCGTTGGTTTTTCGACGTACATAGTTCTTGAGTTTTCATCAGATCACCAACGCAACACAACATCAGATGAATAGCAAGGTTGTCGGTCTAACTATGTTACCATCGGAAATCCGAATGGATCTAACTAATGAATGTTCATCGGAGTATCGACAAATATTGGGAATCAGATTGTCAGACACAACGTCAAAAGTCCTACTTTGTAGTCGGATTTTCAATGGTCATTTTTTTCGTACTTTCGATGCCTAGATGTTGGAAATAATGAAAAATATGAATGATGTTTTGGTCATTATGACTATCTGTATACCAACTAGAGTCTGTTAGCTATCCGACGGTCCTATTTTCATCAGATAATTCGACTAAATTACACTAACGGATCTAATAGCCATGTTTTTTTGAAGTACTGATGGAAATTCGTCGGGACATCGACATACAACCATTAGATTTCATCAAAATTCCAACAGTGATACATTGCATGAATAACAATACTCGTTCGCGTCTTTGTGAAGTGTAGGCCACCAAATCCCTACACACAAAAGATTATGTGCAGTTTATCTCCCTTCATAAGGTCCTCCTACAATTTCTTCATGTGATTCTTCAAGTATCATTGGTCTCTTGCGTTCCAACACACAACGTCTCAATATTCCATATGCACCCAACCTGTATAAATCCCCTGCAATCAACTAATAATATGTTGCTTTCACTACCAGTTTTTTCTTCTGCGCTATTGTCATCTCAGATTGAGCCATGTCTGTAATTAGAAACTGTAAAATGTCCAAGAAGTAATCATCCACCATCTTTACTGCAAATAGTTTTGCATTTGGGAAGCTATCATCTAAATTTCTTGTATCTTCTCCTGACAATATGCATGATAGATGATCTAGTTTTGCATTCAACTTCCCTGGTTTCACTACAACCTCAAAGTCATATCCTAAAATAATAATATCCATATGCATATTCTCCCCCCCAACATTGGCTTGTTGAATAAGTATTTTAATGTGGAATGGTCTGTATACATCTTAAAGTGAGACCCCAATAAATAATGTCTGAATTTTTGTAGTGCATAGACCATTGCCAATCATTCTCGTTCCATGGTAGTATAATTCTTCTCTGTTGTAGAAAACTTCCTACTTGCAAAAGAAATTGGGTGATCTATGTATCCTTCCCCTGTTTGGGATAGTACTACGCCCAACTCTATGGACGATGCATCTACTTGTACATGGAAATCTTTGTTCTAATCCAAAATGATCAAAATCGACATGGTTACCAGTTTCTGTTTCAAGGTGTCCAACCCCTTCTGACACTCCTCATTCCATTGAAACTTTGCTTCCTTCTTCAATAACTTTTACATTGGTGTTTTGATCGATGCATATCCTTTGATAAATTTCCTGTAATAACTTGTATGACCTAGCATTTCCCTCAACCGTCTGACTGATTTAGGAGGCTCCAACTCCAGAATTACTATGATGTTAGATGGATATACTAATAGTCCCTATTTTCACACATGTCCCAACATAATTGCAAACGGTGCACACAAAATACACTTCTTCAAGCTCAATGGAATGTGACACTATCTACATCATTCCAACATGAGCCTGAGGACTTCTATAAGATCCTTCAGTACACTGAACATCATCCAGTCATCCAAGCAGACATTTGGGAAATTATGGAAGAAATCCTTTAATGTTGCAACCACTACTTTGGAAAACATCGAAGGGGCATTCTTCAATCTGAATGGCATAATTGTATACTGAGAAATCCCCCACTATGTCATGGATGTGGTCTTGTGTCGATCCTCCTCCACAATTTTTATCTGATGGTACCCAAAGAATCCATTTGCAAAATAATGAGTCTCTTTTCCTCCTACATTCTCCAGTACCTCATACGTGAATGGTGTTGGGAATGGGTCATGCAAGAAGGTGTCATTCAACTTCCTTATATCCACGCAGATCCCAATTCCTCATGTCTTCTTGTCTTTCACCACCATTGTACTAATCCACTCAGGTTATTCTATCGGTTCGATGATTCCTACATCCAACATCATGTCTATTTCATCCTTCACTTTATCCTTGTACCTCAAATTTAACCTATAAGGTCTCTGTCGCACTGGCTTAGCTCTTGGTTTCAATGTGATCTGTATCTCACCTAATTATCCTTCTATTCCCTTCATTTGTGAAAATGTTGTTGGGAATAGGTCCTTATATTCATGCAGTAATTCTACAATCTTCTCAACTATCTCATCACTCCAATAATATCCTATCTACATAAACTTGGGATTCTCTATCATCCCAATGTTTACCTTTTGCATCCTTATATGTTGTGTATATGCGGTGGACTCAAAATATATCCCTTTTACTACTCGTTCTCCTTCTGTCTCAGGTACCTGTACATTCTTGGGATCCTCTTCATCATGCTCTTCCTTAGCCACATATTAATACTCTAATAGCTCATGGATAGTCATATTGTCTCTGTGTGCACTACATACTTGTACCACCTCCATCGTCCCTTCTTTCGAGAATATATTCGTTTGGATGTCATGTAGTGCTACATCTATTGATGGAGATTCATGTTCAAATGTGAATGTGAATTTGAACCTCTGGACCAGTTCTTCCCATCTTGCTGTCACTCTATGCATCTCCAATTCCAAATACCAGTTCTTCATAATTCTATCCAGTGTGTGTATAAATGTGTGCATCCATTATGTTTCCAGTACTGAACTCCATAAAGCCTTGCATTGTTCAACATGATCTGTTGGATCACTCTCTCATGTCTACTTCTGCGCAAGTTTTTCTTCCTTAGTACCAAACCATATTTTCATTATTCTGTTGCACTGTGACCAGTCTTTCATTTCCTCTCTGTGTGCATCCCACCATCTAGTTGGAGTTGCCTTTAATACAACATATAGTGCCAAAAACCTTTTATGTTTGTTTACTTTCAACTAAAATTATTTTACAAACATGATTATATTAGTTAATCCATCATACTTGGGTGGATCACACAACTCTGTACCAATCCAGCGCAAGGATTGGGTTATCTGTGCACATCGTCTAGTTGATACCTCATTCATCCTCTGTTTCCAATGCTCTAAACCTGCTTCTGAATCTGATGTGAATGAACTAGTACTTCTCGAACTCAACACACCATCTATTGTTGGTTTGACATAATCATCCATCCGTGCAGTCATGTTATATAAATTTTCAATGTCATTCCCTCTTGCTAGATCTATCTATCTTTTTCCTTCTGATGGGTCCAAGGGTGCAATAACTTTCAAATCTCCAACCTCAAATATCATCTCCCTCCTTTTCAATTTTATGATTTCTTGGTTATCAAAAGCCAATTCCAGTCCCATCAGTGCTAGACATGGTTGACTTTCATCCACGATCTCAATAACTTCAAAGTCTGCCATGTTGTGCACCCCATCTATGTTCATAGGTACTCCTATCAAATGACCTATTGGGACCATATTGTGTTGATTTGTGATCCTTAACTGAACATGATACGATACTAAGTTGTTTTTTCCCATCAAATCCCATGTCTTCTTGGGTAAAACATTCACATCAGATCCCAAGTCCAAGATAACATTGTCCACATCATACTCCCCAGTATGCACACTGAATCTGAATTCTCCATTGGTTCTCTTCCTACACAGTACCTGATTTGCGAGCCTTAACTGAACAGGAGGCCATACTAACTTGGGTTTTCCCATCATATCCCATGTCTGCTCAGGTAAAACATTCACGTCAAATCCCCATTCTAAGATAAAATTTTCAACATCATACTCCCCAATATGCACACTAAATATAAATTCTCCATTGGTTCTCATCCTGCACAGTACCATCCTTTGGGTGATATGAGTTTCCATTCCTCTTTTACATTGATAAATCATGTCATATAATGCACTTAGCGTAGTTTCATATTTCATTATATCTTCACAAATCCTCAAGAATTTTGTTAGTGTGCTTAACTTTTTAGTCAGTCGCTTTGGCATAGTGTGATCGTCTCCAAGAGGTGCAGATGATGTTGATGCTCCCCAATCCTATCTAAGCACTTATTTTCTCAATTTTTTATACGTATCCCTTTCCCATTGAGGATCAAAGTTTGGAATAGGCCACTCTGAATTACTTACCCATTGCTTAATCTTCTTTCCTCTATTTTTCATATCATCCCCTGTTCTAGATCCTCCTTTCATAACCACTGCTAGTCTTGGTCCTTCGTTGCGCCTTTAGGATGATATCTTTTGCACATTCTTATTGGGATTATGATTCTCGTTTCCTTTGGTCTACCATTTCACAACTAGTTGATGACGATATTCATTCATATGATCCAATGCTCTGCAGTATGTGCACATTGTACACAGATTCTGACAGTCCTGTGCCAAGTGTCTAGGTTGACTACAGTTATAACATGTAACCGGTCCTCTTCCTCCTCTACCAAAATTCCCTCAACCTCAACCTCTTCCAAATTTTTATTTGTTCCCTTGATTGAAACCTCTTTTAATTTTATATTGCATACCCCCCACTTCTACTACAACATTCTCTTCCTGGATCTAGTACATATTTGATGTGCACTCCCTCATTAAGTTGAACACGAAACAATCCTTTCCCTCATGTCCCACGGATTTGAAAATTTTGCAGAACAAGTTCCTTGGGGTACTCTCATATTTATGTAGAAATGGACACTTCGTTGGGTAATGTCCCCATTTCTTACATATATTGCAATATCCTCCTCTCGGTAATGGATTCAACGCTCCTGTCATGAAATATTGCACGAATGTTGGTAATTCATCCTTGTGATGGCCTTCAGTACTACATTTTGTACACCATACTTGCTCATGTTTCTCTTTTCCCTTTGTCAGTTCTACTAGTTGAATTTTCAATGCATCCAACTTTGTTTGAACTTGTGCCATTCCTCCACTATCTCCCACCAGAGATAATTCCAATTTCATTGCAATTTCTAGTGCCTCGGGCTGCGACGTAACCTTATGTTGAATCAATGGCCTGCGTATGTTATAGAAGCACTGCAATAAATCATTCCTGATGTTGTTGATCTATGATCTAGAAATTCATTCTACCCATCACATCCTTAAGTCTTTGATCAAATTCCTATATCGACTCTATTTGTACCTATTTAATCTCCTTCAGTTATGTGATGTACTCTGACTCTGACTTTGGCTTCTTTAACTCCTTAATCAATGCTTTCTTAATCTCTTCCAAAGTCCTAGCCTATCCTCTAGGCGTGTATTCCCTTCGCTTGGTGATGTTGTTTGACTCTGATTTTGAATATGTGCACTACTTCTACTACTCTGACTGCTACTACTCAGTCCTCCTTGGCTAACTATAATTTATTTTGACAAACCTTTGACTGTTATTTCTTATTGTGGTGACGCACAGGGGGTCATTGATTCGACACAAGATCATGTTTGATTAGGACTTACTGACTCTTCTATGACTGGGTTGGACTGAAACCCCTCTTCTTTTCCTCTTATATATGGTATCTCCACTATTTAGACTAGTGGACAAGGTTCTCTCCCCTATGGCTCACTGTACGACTCTCCTTTCTTCGCCCAAGTCTTTTTCCTATTGTACCTCCTTCCTCTACACAGATATCCAAACACATATTTTTCCTCTAGTATATCATCTTCTTGCATCCTCGGTCCATCCCTTCATTTTTCATCGCTTCCTTCATTCTCTTAGAAAATCCTCTCGTCAACCCTCAGTTCCCTTATGTACACAAAAACCTTAGCATTCGGATTCCATTATCATCATATTGTTTTCACACAATAGCATATTTATCCATGTACCTAAATATCTCAAGTACCTCCTGCATGAGCCTTTGAAAAATTCCCTTTCTACAACACTGTATGATTGAATACAATCTACAAAAACTTTTGTAACATAACCTCCTAGTATGCTATCCAACCAAAAATAAATTACTCGAGTGGTTGGGTTACTTACAGAATTCAATTGTCTTACCAATTCAGGAGTCCAATTCCTTGGCGCTGCAATGCTATATCTTCCAATTTTATACACTAATGTTTATAGGCACTCAGTCTGAATAATTGGAAATTCTCTAAAGAAAATTTCATGCAGATTTGCGTACACAAAACTTTGCATCCATTTCTTGTCACTCATCCAAGGATTCCTATTCTCTTGTCATGCAAAATCTCATTCCTTTCTTTCCAACCATTATGAGATCTACTTCTTAATTGGCCTCCAAAACATCCCCTTAATAAAAAATTATTGGTCCCCGCAACAAAACCATTTGTTGGAGTTGTGCACAAGTTGTAAGACCTTAGGTTCAATTTATCTATGAACAAAAAAGACACTAGAAACCATCCCTTTCGGCGTCACCTACTTGTCCAGATGGCATATCACCTAAGGTATCTATTGGGACTATGAGAACCCGGCTTCTACAGTATTGAGGGAATGGGAGGCAATCATTCAGTTCATTCTTCCTTATTACGTCTATATGTGTAGCTCTATTCTTATTCAGTATTAACTTACTTATGATTCATATTCCCATAATTAGTATATTCCATATTACTACATAGATTTGTTACTATCACAGTCATGAACATTGCACCATATTTAACCATAATACAAATCTACTCTACGATGCATCCAAACATAATTCATAAGAAACCATAGACGAGACAGACAACACATGATTCAATGTCATCTCTTTAGCAATCATTTATTAATTCTTCTCATCAACATATTGTTACATTCAAGAACTTTAGAACCCATTCATATGGAAGAACCCTTAACAACATACCATAATTTTCCCAAGAGGGACTGAGGAACCCCTCAATACATCTCATAGACTAGAACTCAACATGAAACAAAACCCCTAATATCCCAACCCGTTACATATTTATACATAAATATAGGGATAAAACCCTAATATTCTCATCCCAAAAATACTCCATTACAATGCATGGCCAGTTCATTCAACTAGTTGTTCAATTGATTTCTTCTTCTTTTCAATCTACATGCTACTTTTCTTATGTTCTATTTGTAGAATTTTAGGTGTCATCCTTTTGTCATGCTTTATTCTCTCACTTTATTCTTTGTCGATTTTATCCTTATGTTTTCTTTATTCTCATGTCTGCGCGATGTCTTGGTTCTATGCACTTTCCTCCTTTTGCACACTACCCTCCTGGATGTGCCTTAGCTTCATGCTCCCTAGATTTCCTTCTTTCTCCACACACTTTTCCTCTACTTAGTATTTTTCCCTAAAATTGTATCAAAACTGCAAAATTGTTTCCAAAGCTATTTGTCCAACAATCGCCAAAACAAAATGAAAATAGTTAAAAAATAAGAAGAGAACCCAACAACGAGGAATAAATTTGGGGCAACAACAAAGTATGAATGATATGCACAAAGGTATCATTATTACACCTCCAAGAATTGGAATAAAGGAAACAAATTTATTAAATAAACTTTTCACACAAGCTAATACATATCAAGAATTTTTTTTAGGACTAAGAGATAACCTAGAAACCAAAATCAACAATGCTACAATGAGAAATGATCAAGAAAATTGATATCCAACCAAGCTTTTGTTCCAATAAACTTGAGATTTTCTAGTGAAAAAAATCCAGATTGTTGAAATTCCCAAAAGAATTGGATAAGTTGAGGAATTCACCTCTTTGAGATTATTTCCATGGATAGGATCTTAGTGAAATAAAATTTTCAATATGTCCTATTTTCAAACTTAGGAATATGATTCGTTTATCTTCATCCCTAAAATAAAAATCCCACATGCATCAGGTAGTTCAAGTATGAACATTTTTTTATTTTTTTGCCCCCCTTACTTGGTTTGTGTAAGGAACTAGAGGGGGTATATGACCTAGGGATCATGTATAAATTTTTTCCAATGACCATAGTAAAAATAGAGAAAAAATAAAGGTGAAATAAAATAATATTACAATAAACTATAGTTCCACCCCCGATAAATATTAAAACAATAAACCCCTTGTCGGCCTTCAGACTTTGGAGATATGTGAGGTGAGGTAGGTGAGGTAGAAACCCAACATGAAAACCTCAATGGGAAACTCTTCGATGGGTTAAAACATTAAAATACTATCCAAGACCTTGAAAAATATTAAAATAATATCCAACGTGCTCAGGCTTTAGAAGGAAGGGAATAGGTGCGCCAAGGTAAAATTCCGATGGTAAGTCTTTTGAGAGGGTAACCCAATGGGTAATTCCCGATATCCCAAGTCCAAAATAATATAAAATAATCATAAGGTGATCGAGAAATTGAGCTTCAGAAAGGTAGGGGAGACATGCACTAAGGTAAATCCCAATGTATTTGATCTAAAATTGAAGAAGACTTGAAAAAACTTGAAAAATTATTGCAAGTGAAATGTTATGTGTTTAAAGCAACAGGATCAGTTTGCAACACATAAATTAAGGATTACTTATGTAAATTACACATAGACAACAACATAAACATTGAACATAAACACATATGCAGAGAAATTGATAAAGGAGTTCACCCCTCTTCTGGGCTACATCTCCTGGTCCAGCTTCCAATGGATCATTATTATTAATTGCGCAAAAAGTGCTCAAAAACATGTCTTACAATGTTCAAACTGTCAAACTGACTGCTCCAATGACTTCCCAGCGTCCCAAAACCCCTTTCTGGGCTCTTTCGGCACCTCAATCGATCGAAAAATGAAGAAGTTAGGCCTCCTAGAAGTCTCCCTCTACAAGCTTGCTGTCTCTGGTTCTACAATTCGCACCCCCCTTGAATGAACCTGGCTCACATGCATTTTTAAGCGTATAAACCCTTCACCGGGCGCAACCGTGCCAACGGTGCAAACCATAGGACGGTTAAGGGCACGCCAGCCCCTAACCACCTCGGCACCTGGGCGTATGGCCATGTGACCTCGCGCGTTGATAAAAGTTGTTAAACCGCCATAACCGTTGGAACTCCCACGCATATTATACCATTGGTTATATAAAAAAACCCACGGGTTATGTTTCAACCTCGCGCTTATACACAATGATATATACGATACATATATATGGGCATAATACAATGTGTAAACTTTGGTTATATACCCGCGCCACTCGTCGGGCTCTACGACATGGTCACATAGCATTTCAAACAACCACGGGCCGGGGCTAAGCCCCGACCCAAACCCCGCCCATTCATACATTGAAACGAATTTATAAAATATGAGTTTGGTTATATGTTAAGTCACATGTCATGGGCGCATTGGTCGGATGGTTATATAAAGATTTACATAGTGGGGGAGGTCCCGGGGTCGAAACCTGCGGACTCCCATTACATTTTATATAACAATATAAACCAAACAAATGGGGGACACGTGGCACCTATGGATTGGGCCACATGTCTTCATATTATTTGCCACCAACTGAACACGTGTCAACTTCCTATTCACCATCCAACAACCAATAAAAACCTGCCACATCACCATCGTACGGTCGTACGGCCCGTACGGCCCTGCCACGTCAGACCGTACAGACTGTATGGACTGGTACAGTCAGCATCTAACATTTTTGCCTATTTGGCTTGGCGGACAGATTGCAATATCTTCTCCATACGGACTCCGTTTGAGAAAGTAAATATACCGTCGGAATCAGGAAGATGAGACGGACGTAATGGCACTGTTTTTGTCGCATTCCGAGCACTTTGAAAATTGAGCAAAATTTGATCCCCTGATCACACCTCCCCATTGGGAAGCTTTTGGACCACCAAAAGACTATCTCAGTCTATGTGAATATGAGGGTATAGTTCCCTCACCCTTCCAAACTCAATCCACTCGTCCTTGCTTGGATTCGTCCCTTTAAGACTAACTCGCAAATACTCCACATTTCCTCGCTTCGAAGTTCGCATTCTCCTGTCAAGGATGGTGTCTTCCTGCAGTTCTGTTAGATACTCTGGAGAAAAATCATCTATGGAAGGAATC
>ML782109.1:57362-73833 GCA_009831015.1 Picea engelmannii | reverse complement strand
TGTGTGTCACATGAATCTGAGACAACATTCAAAGACCTCTCCAGGGAACTTGTAATCAGTAGAGGAAGTCAGAGAAATAGTAACCAGAGCAATAGTAGTAGTACAATTAATCAGAATCAACCAATATCACCAGGAAGAGGTCCTACACAACAACATGGCAGGAGTAGATAACACACTAATATTAACATATTTCAAAGGAAGTGGATTGAAAGACCTAGAACAACATCTGTTCATATGTGAAACCATTTGTACTACAAAGAATTTCCACAATGATGGTGAAAATATCATGCAGTTGGCAACAACCTTTAGAGGATGCACACTATTTTGGTACATGAAGCTCTAAAGTATCACACCACTAGGTCAACCAAGGACATTAGCAAAGATCACACAAGAATTATTAAAATAATTTAAGAAACCAAAGTATAAGTCGCAGTACATTACTGAGATCAAGGAGATCAAGCAAGTACAAAATGAGTCAATATGGGAGTTCGACCAGAGATTCAAAGATGTGATGGGTAGGTTAAAATTCCAAATACCCAATCAACAACATAAAGAGTGGTTTATTGTGGGCTTGCTACCTCACATCCATAGTCCTTTAATACAACAAAAGGTTGCGTTGAATTTTGAGGTGTTGGAGATTGCTAGGAAGTTGGAATCCTCTCTAGTCAGATACAACAATGGAATGGTGCAGATACAGAACTAACTAGCTACATTAACAATTCAGTTGGAAAAAATCACGAAGGGGAAAGAGAAACAAGAACATGTCTGGTGCACCAAGTGTAGGACTAAAGGTCACCACAAAGGCGAATTTCGAGCCTTTGTGCAATACTTAGCAGTTGGGGCACCAAAACCACTACAAGGAGGAGGATACTATGAGATATGAAATAAATGGGGACATAAACCCCATGAGTTCTAGTTATTACAGAAATATCAAAGTACCCCAAGAATCTTATTACGTAGCTTTTGAAAATTAGTGGGACATGAAGATAAGGATTGTCGTGCATTCAATTTGATGAGGGAGCACACATCATATATATACAAGATTCATGAGGAGGAGGATGCAACATAAGGGGAGGGAAATATAATAATCAAAGGGGATTTAATCAAGGAAACCAAGGAGGATTTGATAGGGGTAGAGGTAGAGAAAACTTCAGGAGAGGATGAAGAGGCCCCATAATATTCTACAATTGTAACCAACCAGGACACCTAGAATAGGATTTCCAAAATCCCTACACAACATGCACTTATTGTCGGGCATTAGAACATGCGACAGAGGACTATCCACAATTGTTGGCAAAGTGGCAGGCCAGAGGTAATAAAAAATAGAACCCGAACATTCAAAATATATCAGCCGAGATACAGGACGAAGGACCCAAAATAGTAGTCGTTAGTGTGGAGGAACCAAAACAGGGATAGATGCAACCAATGACAAGGAACAGGTTGAGGAATGGGTAAATAAATCCGTAGTACCCATGCCAACATTCAATCCATGAGATGAAAAAGAGACCTATAAAATGATGATGGAGGAACTATTACAACAAGAGTGGGTAGTTTCAACATATCCTGCACCACATATAGTGGATAGGACTCCCACTTATGACCAGGTCATGACCAAAGGATCATTGGAGAAGGTAAGTACCCTAGGAAATTTTTTGAAGATTTTACTAGAGCTGGTTGAAGATGAAAATGCATTGCATACATTATTCTCTATGATCGATCATTGCACACAAGGAAATGAAACCCCTTCTGAAAAGAAATTAGTAAACCAACTATTGCACAAGAAAAGAACCAATGGAGAGTTCAGGTTCAGTTCTTAGATTGGAGAATACAACATAGACAATGTGATCTTAGAGTTGGGGTCTGATGTGAATGTGTTACCTGTATACATGGGAAATGATGGGGAATCCCAAGTTATTTTAGTCACCCATTCACTTGAGATTAGAAAACTTGTACAAAGTATTTCCTATTGGTGTATTAATGAGAATACTTGTGAATATAGATGGAGTGCATAGTGTCGAAGATTTTGAAGTTATCGATATTGTGGATGAAAACCAACCATACCCAGCATTAATAGGACTAGAATGGACCTTTGATAACCAAGCCATTGTCAATTTGAAAAGGAGAGAGATTAACAAGGAAAATTGAAATTTACTGTGCCATTAGACCCAAAATAAGGAAGGAGGTACATAGAACCAACGAAGGGAGAAGAAGTTGACAACCTATATAACATGAGTGTGAAGATGGATGACTATGTTAACCCCACCGCAGATGGTGCATTAAGTTGGAGAAGCATCAAATAATGTGCATCAAACTCAGAAGTAGGTATGGAAAATTGGCAGCAAAGGATGCATGAAGTCTCAACACGACAATGTGCACACATGACCAAATCAATATGCTGGATTGGAATAGAACTATGCAACCCACCTAAGTATGAAGGGTTGATAGATATAACAACATTTGTACAGAAATTCGAGGCACAGGTACCAGAACAACAGAGGTTAATATCACTCGACATTGTACTAAAGGACAACCTAGCTAGATGGTGGGTGACACACAAAGAAAACATAGAAGACTGGAAACAATGTAGGATCCAAATAAAAGTGAGATTCGATATTCATATCTGCAACTTGACGTAGAAGTATACCAAGGAAGGAAACCTAACAAATTGTGTTGCATAGTGTGAAAAATCATAGAATTCAATAAAAAGGAAAGAATGGACACACAGGTTCATACATACCCTTGACACCATCCCATAGAAATGGTACCTAGAACTAGAGATGCACAGATATACCACAGACTGGGACTACATAACTCAAATATTCCAAGAAACATTTACCTTTCAGAATGAGTCTCCCCTAATAAGTACAACACTACAGGGGATAAAACAGAAAATATTCACCGAAGAAGAATCAATGGAAGTAATATATGTATGCAATGCACACAACGCCTCTATGATGTTTCACAAGTTACTAGAATGTTATAATGTGACACAGGAGGATCATGATGATGAATATCCCTGGAATATCCAAGTACTGGAAATAGAGGGGGAACAAACAATAAAGGGCCCAGAGCTAGAATCCACAACATATGTGCATCCAGTCAAGACAGGAAAAGTTACTATTGGGATAGAGGAAAGCCTTAAGTTTACACAAATAGGAGATTACTGGGATGAGGAAACAATAGAAAAGATAACAGATCTACTGAAAGAATACCAAGACCTATTCCCAACTACTTTCTCAGAGATGAAAGGGATAGCGGGTGATCCAAAAAGGATCCAGAGAAGACTAAGGAAAACTCAGAATTCGTAGAAGCAACTCAGGAAGCTTAGAATGGCCTCAATAGATAGAGAAAGGGAAAAAATTCAAAGTCCTCAAAACTCAGTGAAATTAGCATCATTGCGAAGAGTGTGTTGCAAGATTTCAACAATGTAAACGGATCGTCAAATGGAGTTATGGATCAAAATATATTTGTGGTCAAAGTTTTGGTCAACCTAGCCCAATCAACAGGGATGAGTCAACATCTGTAATGCTGACATCAGCATCAGTACAGATGACATCAACATCCGTATGGTATACATGGAACACATAGAGGGAGACACGTGTCATGTTGATGTCAGCATGATGTCAACATGGTGACGTGGTAGCACCAGAGGTTGCCATGTGTCACTCATTTTCGACATTTTTGGGTCAGCATGTGGACCAATGAGGAAGTGCCATGTGGCAGTCTGTAAAACCACGTGACAGACCATACGGGACGTCGAAGGCTGGCATGGCAGGGTGACTGTGCAAGTGGATGGCATGGGCCAATGAAAGGATTCCACGTGGCCTAGTCATGGGTTTCCACGTGGCAGTGAGCAAATGCCCAATGAGGGCCAACAACCAAAAATAAAAGATATATATATATATATATATATATATAAAGGGGGGTGGTTGGCACCAACCCCCCAGTATGCCAAATTTATGTATATACCGCCACATCCGACCACCAATAAACAATCTGCCAACCATACCACTAAACTTAGCGAAGGTTGCGCTATATTCACACCTGAAAGTTCTATGGTTAAAACAATATGCCAAAGGGAGGAGGCCCGAGGGCTTGACCTTGAGACCTCTCCCTACAATTCCCCCTTCATACATATCCGCCAACCAATGGGAAAAATGTCCTTTTTGGTTAATCTTCCCAACCATTTTTTTTAATAACTGACGTTTTCCATTGCATGGGAGGAGGAAGGCGCACACTAGTCTGTACTGGGCATGAATTTAAATGCAGAAGTACAGTTATTAATGCAGGTTGCATGCATGGAAACTGAGATAGGATTTCTCAAGGGGTTGAAAGGGTCAGACTCAAATTGAGCCACAGAGATAGTCATTTTTGGGTGATTCGATGCCACGAATTCAGTGGTGCTATTTGTTTTATGATCTGAGCAAAGATTCTACAGTTTAACTCTAGAATGAGGTATACTTATTTATTTTGCCAAATTATTTTTCTGAGTTAATAAAAGGCCTACCCATTTGAGAGCAGGACCTGGAGACGTAGTCCACCAAGGACGAACTCCGTTATCATTTTTTTGTGTTCAAATTTGATGCTTATGTCTCTTCATTATTGAGCTTTTACTTCTTTATGGCCCACTTTAATTTATTCTCATTTAATACAATTATTTATAAGTCACTTCGATGAAAACATCCCAGATCATGTTGGTATCAGAGCAATCATCTTTGACTTGAATTGTTGAGTGTGAATGCTTACTATGGCCAAGCATAAGCAGGGTGAAGGAAATCTTAATACATTCAATCCCAAAGTTGGTCATGCATCCCGAAGGAAGAAAATGGCAGAAGAGGACAAGCGTGATGAACATGAGAAAAAATTCCATATGGTCTTTTATCGCATGTCAGAAATGGTCGAGCGAATGTATGGAGACTACGAGAAGAGGATGAAGAAGAAAGGGAAGAAAAATGAAGCACAAGTTGATGATAATGCTTCAGTGAATCAAGGGGTTGGAGGAGACCCTCCTGAGCCTCCATATTCACCATCAATTTCTAGCTCTTCTTCCTCTAAGCATTCTCATCATTCTCACCATTCTATCCATAAAGCTTCTTTTAAGAAACCATTATTAAAGATTGACGTAAATTTTTCTTTACCTATGTTTAATGGAGATGCTAATCCTGAAAAGACAGATAATTGGATCTGACAGGTTGAAGTATATTGCCGTGTCTAACAGATTGATGAAGAGGAATTTAAGGTAAAATTAGCTTCTCTTTGGCTGGAAGGCACCGCTCTCGTATGGTGGGAGAGAAAACTTCAAGACATAAGTAAGTGTGGTAATATTATTTCCTCATGGTCGAAATTTAAATCAGCGATAAGGAAGCAATTTTATCCATTGGGTTATTTACATAAAGCAATGATGGAATGGAAAACTTTAAGACAAAGTAAAGGTCAAACTGTACAAAGTTTCACGGAAGAATTTAGGAAGAAATCTCTTGCATTAAACATTCCTTTGGATTCTTACGAAACTTTAATGAATTATATTGGCTCACTTCACAGTTATATTCGTCATACTTTTCAATTGTTTAACCCCACCAGTATTGATAAAATTTTTGTGCAAGCCACTCACCTTGATAACAGGGGAAAACATGTTCAAGAAGATCCCACAAAGAAACCTTCCAATATCCCACGTAAGTAGTTTAAGAATTTTAAAAGGAAGGACAAAAAGACCGCCACTATAAAGAGAGAAGAAGGAAAACCATCTTGCACTCATTGCAAGAAAAGTGCTCACGATGATGAACAATGTTGGAAACTACATCCAAAGAAGAGACCGAAACAATTTGGTGGAAAGGGGAAGACAAAGACCGTTGCTACAGTGAAACAAGATCTTGGTTTCGATTCAGAAGACAAAGGAAAGATCACAACAGTTGGAGTACAAGGTAAAGATTTCCTTCATGCTAGTTCAAATTCCAATAATGAATCTCATGATGATGAAAGAAAGAGGAATGAATTATTTCATTATAAGAGTTGTATCTAAACACACTAAGATAGATACATTATTTGATCTGGGTTCTCAAGTAAACTTGATATCTAAAGCACTTGTCAAAAAAATGGGTCTTGAAACTAAACCAGATCCAAAGCCTTATCCTCTTGGTTGGGTATGTGATAAAGAAAAACTTAATGTCACCAAGCAATGTAGGGTTATATTTGATATTGCCTCAAATTTGATTGATGAAGTGGATTTGGATGTTGTATCACTTGATATATGTGGCATAGTGTTGGGGAGTCCTTATCTTTATGATAGAAAAGTAGTCTTCTTTCATCATGAGAACAAATATCACCTTACCAAGGGGGGAGTGGAATATATTGTTAGAGCCCACAACATGAAGGTAAACACAACACTTTTTAGTTCTGGATAAATGAAGAGACTCATAAACACTAATAAGAGATATGTACTCATGGTCGTAAGGGAGAAAGATGTCAGGACATCCGACGCTTTCCAAGGATGTGATCCTTCTCATAAGAAAGAATTAATTGATATTTTTTCTAAGTATGATGATATTTTATAGGAACCAGATGGATTACCTCCTAAGAGGGAAATCCAACATGAAATACATCTTCAGCAGGATTCTCCTCTTCCTGATGTGGGCATGTACAGAATGTCAGTTGTAGATATGACATAGATAAAAAAAAATAGGTACAAGGCTTATTGGATCAAGGGGTCATTAGGCCCAACTCATCTCCTTGTGGTTCTCTGATCGTGATGGTGCCAAAGAAATATGGAACATGGTGAATGTGTGTCAATTACCAAGACTTAAATAAAATCACAGTGAAAAATCGATACCCTCTTCCTCATATAGATGATTTACTTGATCAATTAAAGAATGTTGTTTATTTCACTAAGTTGGATTTGCGTAGTGGATACCATTAGATCAGGGTTGCAGAACAGGATGCATGGAAGACTTTCTTTAAAACCAAACATGGATTTTTTGAGTGGTTAGTTATGTTGTTTGGGCTTTGTAATGCTCCGACAACCTTCATGCGTGTGATGAATGATGTATTCAGGCCCTTTCTAGATGATTTTTTGATTGTATATTTAGACGACATTCTTATATTTATCGGAACTTGGGATGAACATGTAAGGGATGTAAAGAAAGTATTGGATACTTTGCAAAGGGAAAATTTGTATTTAAAATTGTCCAAATGTGAATTTGGTAAGACTGCACTTGTGAACTTAGGTCGTATTGTAGGAGGAGGAGAATTGAAAATTGATCCTTCCAAGATTGATGTAATTGTAAATTGGCCCGAGCCCAAAAGTGTAATCAAAATACATACCTTCTTAGGTTCAGTCCAGTATTGGAGGAGATTCATTTTAAACTTCTCCTTTATAGCAACTCCTTTTCATGCCTTAACTAGTGTGAAGAACACTTTTCAGTGGGGAGGAAAGCAACAAAAATATTTCAACACTTTGAAGGAAAAGATCAGTACCGCACCAGTATTAGCACTATTGAATCTTCAACAACCCTTCGAGATCAAGACAGATGCCAATGGGTACGCCATGGATGCAATATTGATGCAATATCCTGAGCCTATTTGTTACCACTCTAAAACTTTTAACCAAGATGTTGTTAACTATCCTACATATGATAAAGATTTGTATGCATTAGTTCAAAGCGTAAAGAAATGGAAGCACTACTTGTTAGGGAAGGAAACAATCATACATAGAGATCATCAACCCTTACAGTATCTTCAAGCATAGACCAAACTGCAACAATATCGACATTACAAATGGATGGGTTTCCTATAACAATTTCATTTGGTAATCAAGTACAAAAAGGATACGAGTAACAAGGTAGTTGATATGCTTTCTAGACCTCCTATTGTTGCTTATATTATTTTGAATAATGCTTCTTTATCTCATAATAGCTATGTGGAACAATATGCCATTGATGAATATTTTAAAGAAGTATATGAGAAGCTAACCCATGGTGCACAAATAGAGAACTATTGTCTGTAGGGAAAACTACTCTACCATATTGGAAGGCTATGTATTCCTACATGTGAATGATTCCATGTAATACGAGAAGCTCACACTTCTCTTTTGTCTGGGAATTTTGGGGTAGGAAAAACTATGGCTCATCTGCAAAGGTTTTGTTACTGACCTCAGATGAAATCAATTGTAACTAAATATGTAAAGGGGTGTGTGATGTGTTCTACTTGTAAGCCCACTAATAGAAAACTGGGGCTATACTCACCACTTCCTATTCCATCCAATCCATGGGAAAGTATCTACATGGATTTTGTAGGGGGTTTACCAATGTCGAAAAGGGGTCATGACTATTTGTATGTTGTAGTGGATAGGTTCAAAAAGATGTGTATCTTAATGCCATGTAAAAAGAAATTCATTGATGAGAAGACTGATAATCTCTTATTTCAGTATGTTTGGGCTCACTTTGGATTACGCACATCCTTTATATTGGATCGAGATACTCGATTCCTTGGGAATTTTTGGAAAAGTTTGTGGATAATGATGGACACCAAGTTGAAGATGAGCATTTCTTTCGATCCACAGATCGACGGACATACATAGGTTGTTAACTGAACAATGGTACTTTTTCTTCGAGGCTACTGTAACAAGAATTCCAAGTTATGGGATAAACAGATACCCTATTTGCAACATGCTTACAACTGAGCCTTACATTCCTCCACTCAGTGTTCGGCTTTTGAGACATGTTTTGGGTATTTACCTAAGGTTCCTTTGGACTTGATGTATGGAAGAGATGCTAAGTCAAATGAATAAAGAAATGAAGAAAGAGCCTGCAAGTTCATCCAAGGATCCAACAGGTACATCAAGCAGTCAGGGAACAGTTGGAGAAAATTCAAGCATAGTGTAAAGCTCAACATGAAAAACAAAGGGTTGATCATCAGTTCCAGGTTGGAGACTAAGTATGGCTTCACATCAGCAAGGAAATATTGACGGGTGAAGGCAAGAAACTCAAGCCCATCCGTTATGGACCCTTCACTATTTTGGAGAAAATTGGTACCAATGCTTTTCATCTAGATCTTCTACCTTATATGCAGATCTACTCAATTGTAAATGTAGAGAATTTGAAACTTTTTGAGCCTCCCATGATCATGGATCAAGGCGAGGAAGTTTCAATACCTTCTGTTGATGAGTTTTCTCCTAAATACTTGAATGAGTTAAAGGAAGATATCATCTTGGACAGAAGGATGAGGAATTCATGCAGTGGTGATGTTGATTATATTCGAGTAGGCTTAAAGGGCACACATCCAAGCAAGGAAAAGTGGATTGAGAAGGACAAGGTGAGGAAAATATTCCCTCACTTATCTGTTGATTGATGAAATCTTTTGGTGGTCCAAAAATCTCTCAGTGGGAAGGCGTGATCCAAAAATGATCTAGAGAAGACTAAGGACAACTCAGAATTCATAGAAGCAACTCAAGAAGCTCAGAATGGCCTCAACAGATAGAAAAAGGGAAAACATTCAAAGTCCTCAAAACTCAATGAAATTAGCATCATCGTGAAGATCGCGTCACAAGATTTTCAACGGTGTAAACGACTCAGAAAATCGAGTTACAGATCAAAAGATATTCACAGTCAAAGTTTTGGTCAACCTAGCCTAGTCAACAAGGATGAGTCAGCATCTGTACTGTTGACGTCAGCATCAGTATGGATGACATCAACATCCGTACAATATATGTGGCACACGCAGAGGGAGACATTTGTCATAATGATGTCATCATGACATCAACATGGTGATGTGGCAACACTAGAGGATGCCACGTGTCACTCATTTTCAACATTTTTGGGTCAGTATGTGGACCAATGAGGAAGTGCCACGTGGAAGTCCGTACAACCATGTGGCAGACCATACGGGATGTGGTAGGATGACATGGCAAGCTGACATGGCAGGTGCCGTGGCAGGGTGACTATGCAAGTGGATAGCATGGGCCAATGAAAGACTGCCACATGGCAGTGGGAAAATGCCCAATGAGGGCCAACAACCGAAAATAAAAAAATATATAAAAAAATAGTTTGCCAATCATATAGGTTGCCAAATTTATGTATATCTTGCCACATCCAGCCACCGACAAATAGTCCACCAACCATACTGCTAAACTTAGCGGAGGTTGTGCTATAGTCACACATGAAAGTTCTATGGTTAAAAAAATATGCCAAAGGGAGAAGAACCGCAGGCTTGAACTTGGGACCTCCCCCTACAATTCGCCCTTCATACATATCTGCCAACCAACAGGCCAAATGACCTTGTTGGTTAATCCGCACGGCCATTTTTTTTAAGAGTTGACCTTTGCCAGTGCACGGGAGGAGGAAGGCACACACTAGTCCATACTAGGAATGGATTTCAATGCAGAAGTACTTTCATTAATGCAGGTTGCAAGCACAAAAACCGAGACAATATTTCTCAGGGGGATAAAAGTGTCAAACTCAGATCGAGGCATGGAGACAGTCATTTTTTGGTAATTTAATGCCACAAATTCAATGGTGATGTCTATTTTCTGATCTGAGCAAAGCTTCTACAGTTTAACTCCAGAATGAGGTTTACTTATGTATTTTTCCAAATTCTTTTGTTGAGTTAATAAAAGGCCTACCCATTTGAGTGCAGGACCCGAAGACGTAGTCCACCAGGGATGAACTCTGTTATCAAGTTTTTTTGTTCAGATTTGATGCTTATGTCTCTTCATTATTGAGATTTTCCTTCGTTATGGTGCACTTTAATTTATGCTCATTTGATACAATTATTTATAAGTCACTTCGATGAAAAGATCTCGAATCACCAGGCGAGCTAGGATAGATGAAAATTCCAATGAAACCAAGTGTTAAACTAGTGAAATGGAGACCCTACAGATTGAACCAAAGATATAAGGAAAACATAAAGGAGGAAATATACCGCATGTTAAAGGTAGGAGTCATCGAACCAGTTGCGAAATCAGAATGGATAAGTCTCATGGTAGTGAAGGACAAGAAAACAAAGGGTAGAATAATGTACGTTGACTTGAGGAAACTGAATGATGCATGCCTACATGATCCATTCCCAATTCCATTTATAGATGAAGTACTTGAAAATGTATGTAGAAAATAATCCTATACATTCACAGATGGTTTTGCATGCTACCATTAGATAAGAATTGTGTATGAAGATAGACATAAGACTACATTCACGACAAAATGGAGATTTTTTCAATACATAATGATGTTTTTTGGGTTAAAGAACACACCTACGGTATTTTCAAGAGTAGTTGTTGTAGTTTTTAAAGAGTTTATTCACAAGTTTCTCGAAGTCTACTTGGATGATTGGATTGTATTTATCCTGTTATGGGATCATGTTGAATTGTTAAGATTGATGTTGGATAAGTGTACACAAAATTAGATATTCTTGAATCTAAAGAAGTGTATTTTTGGCGCACCATTTGGAATATTATTGGGACACATGGTATGCAAACAAGGTTTAATAGATGATCCTACAAACATTGTAGTGATCCTAGATTTACAACCACCCACATCAGTCAAATAACCATGTGCAACATTGGGTCACATAGGGTATTACAAGAAATTTATCAAAGGATATGCACATATTACAACACCAATGGAAAAATTATTGAAAAAAGAAGTGAAGTTCCAGTGGAATCGCGACTATCAAAAAGGGTTGGAAATACTAAAACAAAAGTTAGTAACTACATCGATATTAATTTTCCCAGACTGGAACAAGGACTTTCATGTACATGTGGACGCATCATCAATATCGTTAGGTGTGATCTTGTCACAACCATGGGAGGGAGACATAGATCACCCAATCAATTTTTCAAGTAGGAAACTGTCAACAGTGGAAACAAAAATATACCACAACAGAACGTGAGGATTGGCTATGGTCTATGTGCTACAAAAGTTCAGACACTACTTACTAGGATCACATTTTAAGATGTACGCAGACCATTATGTGCTGAGATATCTGGTCAAAAATCCTTTGTTGGGGGGAAGTATTTTCATATGGATTCTGTTTTTCCAGGAATACGACTTTGAAGTAGTAGTAAAACCAGATAAACTCAACGCAGGACTAGATCACTTGTCATGCATACTCTCAGGACAAGAGGTAGGAAACCTGGACGATATCTTTCCAGATGCACAAGTATTTTTGGTTAAGATGATGGGCAATTATTTTACAAACATTTTACATTTCTTAAGTATAGGGATGGCCCCCTCAGACATGACGGTTGCACATAAAAATTAGTTGGTAGTAAAGGATGTAGACTACCAATTAATTACAAGAAGCTTATATAAACTGGGCACAGATGGAATACTGCGTCGTTGTGTGGTTGAACAAGAAAGGGAAAATATACTAGAAAAAGCACATGAAGGGATAGTAGGAGAACATTATATAGGTAAATACATTGCAAAAAATATCTTACACATAGGAATGTGGTGGCCTACACTCCACAAGGACACAAAGGAATACTACCAAACATGTGATTTTTTTCAAAGCGTTCGAAAACCCTCCAAAAGGGATGGGATTCCATTGAATTCACAAGTTACATTACATGATTTTGATAAGTGGGCCATAGACTTCATTGGAATAATCAACCCACTAGCACGAAGATCAGGGGCTAGGTACATCATTACGAAAATATAATATCTGACTTGATGAGCAGAAGTCACACTAATTACGTATTGCAACGCATAAACTACTACGCACTTTTTGTTCGAGAACATAGTAACTTGATTTGTATGTCCAAGAAAATCAATGAGTGATCAAGGGACACACTTCATCAATAATATCATAGCATATTTGACCGAATAATTCCAAATTCACCACCAGAAGAGTACATCGTACCACCCGCAAGCCAATGGCACAATATAAGCATTCAACAAAATCCTAGAGAATGCATTGACAAAAATATACAATGTATGAAGAGATGACTTGGACTTAAGAGTCCCTGCTATATTATGGGCATACAGGACAACCAACAAGAATTTGACAGCGAAAACACCTTTCAGGTTGGTATACGGTCAAGAGGCAGTAATGTTGATGGGGTTCATTGTACCGACCCTGTGCGTTGCAACTATCACAGATATTTTGGATTATGGCACAATACATGAGTGACTATCACAACTCAAACATATTGAGGAGGATATATTTATCACAGGTTTTCACCAATAAATTCAAAAGGAAAGGGAAAAACCATGGCATGATAGACACATTAAGTTGAAAACATTCCAAGTAGGAGACTTGGTACTACTATATGATAGAAAATTTATGTAGCACCCAGGGAAGTTTTGTATGCACTAGTTAGGACCATATGTGATCAAGGAGGTGAAAGAGCTAGGTTTTTCACAGTTGCAAACACTTAACGAAGAATGATTGAAAGGAAGGGTGAATGAAATTTGACTAAAACTCTATCAAGAGGGATGACAATCTGCACAATAAAGGAAGCATGCAAGAGAGAGAGAGAGAGAGAGAGAGAGAGAGAGAGAACGTGCGCATAAAAAATGACAATGGGAATTGCACAAATAGGTGCAACTGCACCGACCAAGGAGACTCAATGCAAAAGCGATAAAGTATGCATTAGTAATTTCATCATCCCACATGACAAGACCGTTGTAAGTACAAAAAGGATAGAAACAACAGTTACAGGTGGATAAGGACAAGTCATAAAATGACCGTTATAACAAAGCATAAATTTTCCATAAGGCCAAGTCATAAAACCATCATAATGATAGGGAGTAAAATCAAAATGTCATCGATACGCATGATAGAGTGGTTGTACATGACAAAAAATCTCATAATGGATTCGGTAATAAAGCGCCATTAATGCAAGTACTTGTCATTCTACGGGAAGATGATATAGGAGGGAAGGCATGAAGACCAGTGCACAATTGGAAAAAGGGCATAAAAGTATCTAGGGTTTCCAAACACGGGCTATTGTTACTTAGAATTACCGTAAACATAGAGAGCACAGAGCTAGAGTGAGATATAGAGCCACAACACTTGTCAAAGACTACTTAACTATATAAACTGCACCACTTAGAGCCATAGGAGCAGTATCATATGTACCAAGGAAGAGTCATAGCAGAGCTCCAACAAATGAAACAGATATTGAGGAAACCCCTGTCATATCCTCATTGGAGCCGATGTTTCCTCGTGACTACATACTGCGTAGAAATGATGACACTCCACCAGTCACATTGCAGAAGACTCCAGACTATATGTTGGTGACCCCAGACATTCCAGAGGAAGTCATCATCAACGAAGACATGTTGGGGAAGTGTAACATCCCCAACCACCCACAGGCCGGGGCATGCTACCTACAAGCCCACCCTTGGAATTCACACTCTTATCGATACCTTCTTTAATTAATAAGAACACATAAGATTCAAAATTTAGCGACATGCACAATCCAGCAAGCATGCATAATCTAAGATTTAGTTAAACGATAATTAAAATACATAGCAAAATACATTCATACACAAATAATAATATCACAACAGAGAGAACTTATGTTTATAAAAAGGCGACACCAACTGGCTGCAGACCAAGGACGTTCCACCCAACCGTAGACACCATTACTCCAAATCTCAACATCAATGTCACCCCTGAGCCAGGGCTATGAATCGACAAGGATGGTTCCAGAGTGTACTTGGGTTCCCAAACTAGTAAGATATCAAGCTCTCACAGGTTTCCCAACACCCACAACAATCCAAGTACTCATCTCTCTTCTACCCAGCCTGTACCTCCCAAGAGAATGAAACTCCACCCTTCTCTGCCATGCAGTCCCTCAAGCATTCCTTCTCCTTTTTCCAGGGCCTCCAACACAACTGGTCCAGAATCCTAATGCTGTAACTCTTAGGACTCACAATTGTGATCAAACCAGGGCATAGGCCAACGCATCTCAGACATGCAGGCCCCAGGTCAAGGCTAGATTGCACCAATGACCATTACAACCAACTATCCCGTCGCTAATTCTCAACAATTCCTTTTCCTTTACCAAGACAAGGCGCAGGTGAGGGTGGATCAATGGATGGGTAAGTGAGTGCATGTAAGGGCATGAGAGAAAGAATGGTATGAAATGTAGAGGGGAAGGAGCAGACGAACCAACGGCCATCAATCAAGGAACAATGAACAACCCCACAATTAGACCAGGGATGGGTTTAAGCATCTCTCGTGGGGAATCAAGAACCTTCTGGCCTTCCCCAAGAATATCACGTAACTGATCCCCTTCCTTAGAAAAAAAGGGTAATTAAAATAGGAAATAAATGTTTAGCCCCTCAAGCCCCCTCTCTTGTGGAATCATATACCCTTATAACTCTAGTCCTTGTCCGTCTAGCAACCATCGAGGTGTTTATTATTAATGATGATAAAAAAATTAAATTTGTTGGGCATACCGGCCCTTTAATAATTTTTTGGGCATTTCGACCTCTCAACATTGTAAAAATACATTATTTGAAATGGGGGTTCGAAACCCAGGGTGTTACATCCCATCCCCCTTATTTTGGCACTGTCCTCAATGCATATACAAAATAGAGATCAAAATCTCAAATTTATTCAAAAAGTTGTGGGTACTTTTCCCAAATGGCATATTCATGCTCCCAGGTAGCATATTCAGGACCGTAGCAGGTCCACTGAACTTTTACCAACTCTATAAATCGATTCCAGAGAATTTTTACTTTTCTGTCCAATACCCGTACTGGCTGAACTTGAAAGTCTCCCTCCATCTCTACTTGAATCAGATGCCAATCAATAACATGGTTAGGATCATGTGCATATTTATTTAGTAGAGATACATGAAATGGATTATGCACATTCATGGAAGAAGGTAGTGCAATCATGTATGGAACTGGCCCTATTTTGTCCAATATTTCAAATGGACCACAGAATCTCGCTGCAAGCTTTGTACAACTATCCAATTTCAATGAGATTTTCTTGGGGTTCACTTTCAAAAGTACATGCTCCCCTACTTTAAATTCTCTAGCTGTCATGTTCTTGTCTGCATAAACTTTCTGTCTATCCTGAGTTGCCTTTAAATTCTTCTTGATCTTAACCACCTGGTCTTCCATGTCCTTGAGAAACTTCGGCCCAAGTACCACTCTATCTACTGGGTTGTCCCAACTTACTAGAGTATCACATTTCCTACCACACAAGGCTTCAAATGGGCTCATTCTCAATGAAGCTTGATACCCATTATTATATGCAAACTCAAACAAGTGTAAGTAATCTTCCCACTTAGATGGCTTATCCATCACATACATTCTCAGCATGTCTTCAATTATTCGATTGACCCTCTCTATTTTCCCATCTGTCTGGGGATGATATGTTCTGATAAAGTTTAGATTTGTGCCAAATCCTTTAAACAATCCCCTCCAAAAATTGGAGGTAAACTTTGTAGCTCTGTTCGAGACAATTGTGTTGGTTGTGGAGCCTGATTATCTTCCTGATTCAGAGGTCCTTGCTTTCAGCC
>ML782108.1:930256-954343 GCA_009831015.1 Picea engelmannii | reverse complement strand
TTTATTCATTAAAGGTACAAAGTTATGATTATTTCAAGTCAGGGTTTTTGACTAATCCAAAACTAGTCATGTGAGACTAAAGAAAAGTTTGATGAATATACTAGTCTCTTGTTGTTTAAAGTTAAGGAAGGTTTGTAGGTATGTGATCATACACACCAGGTCTATTATAGAGTTACAAATCATATTTGGATGATGAAATTGATGGGGGCATTTTGTTGAGGTACAAGTTGGGTACATGGTTGAGACAAGTAGTTGATGAGTTGGCACATACATGAGGTGTATATTTGATGATGTTGGTACATATTGATGAGTCATAGTTGATGAGTACTTGACACATTATTGTTACATACTTGGTACATGGTTGATGCACTTGTTTATGGTACAGGTTGGTGCATGGTTGATGCACTTGTTTATGGTACAGGTTGATTACAGGTTGAGGTACAGGTTGATGCATGGTTAAGGTTTATTGGTACAGGTTTACATTGGTATATCTCATAGTGATAGTGTGACAGTGGTTCCATCATTCTACTTCTACTTCTGGGCAGTTGGATGGGGCAAAGAGAGACAATTGTATCCACCTTCTGGTTGTATTTGGAGAACATAGGGGGATGTAGCCTCCTTCTGGTTGTAGCAAGAGAATTGGGGAGTTGGAGCTTCCATCAGGTTGTAGCCTGAGAAACTAGGGGGTTGGAGCCTCTTTCCAGTTGTAGCTGGAAAAAAAAGGAAGTTGGTGCTTCCAATGAATGTAATTCTTCAATACATATAAGAAAAATCATTCTGTGGTTTTCTCTCGATTTGGGTTTCCACGTAAAACACTGGTGTACTATGTATGTGTGTGATTGTTCATTTCTTACTACTCATTATTGGATAATAATTCTACATTGATATAACACTTGGATTATTTGGAGAAAAAGGATTATAATTACGCTATTACTAATTCACCCCCCCTCTCAGTAATCCAACAATTCGACCATTGCAGATACTCCCTTGACCTCACACATTATGGGGCATCTGTTATAGCAATATTTTCCTCACCCCATGTAGTCTTGCACATAAGGCCTTTTTCTGTTTCCCCATGCAGACTTTTAATCCCTTTTTTCAAATCCCAGAGCTAAAAATACAATTTTTCCACATATACGCACCTTGCCTACTATACAACATGCGTATACGAAGGTTGCACCACTACATCCTGTGTATATCGGGAAGTGTGCCGATAAATGAAAAATAATGTCTTGTTTCCATGTTATGATAGGAGATCAATGATCCTTAGCCTTCCATATAATGGAAATGTTCTGAATCATCCCTAGATTTCCACTTGAAGGCTATAAATGGGCCAATTTCGAGCTATGGAAAAGAGGAGAAAGAATTCAACTTTGAGAGCAAAGTTATTGTGGAGGAATTATTCACTTCACATTGAGTCTGCATCCCTTTGTCCTTTAAGTTTGAACAGAGTGTTCAACCTCCAATCTCTTCCCTTATTGATTAAGAACCTCATTGTCTCTCTTCTATGAGCTTGCCTTTGGTGGAGGATTGAAGTGGTGGAGGCCCAGCTGGAAGGAACTTAGTTTCTCGGTTCCGAACCGTTTCGACACAGAAGTTTGTAACTTATTCACTAATGCTAATTACATCTTAATATAAATACTCTTTTCTCGTCTAATTGATATCTTGCAAATATTCAAATTATTATTCCATGGGTGTATTTGTTATGAATGTTAATGGATTATGCTATTGAATGTGCTAACATCATATATTATCATCATATGCTTGCTTTTCTTGGTTGTTGAGGACTAGTTGCAGGTATATTGCTTTGGGTCAAGTGCTCAATGGTGTACTTCATCGAACGTCTGGACGAGGTAGGCCTTTTATCTTATCTTGCTAGCATATTTGTTTATATAGCATACTTGAGAATAGAGTTGATTTCTGCAATCATTTCCATTTGTTGTGGTTTTCCCCTAGCCATAGAGAGATTTTCCTCGTAACAATTAGCCCATTTGAATTTCTTATCAACATCAGTAGGTTCTATTTCCTTTCCCAAGGTAATACGATACAAGCCTTTACTTCTTAATAAATCCTCCATATGGAATTTCCATTGGAAGTAGTTGGTCTTGGTAAGAAAAATATTACTTGAAGAATAAATATTAAATATGTATATAATATGGATTTAAAAACTGAAACTGATGATTTGGATGGAAAGATGTCGAAAAATTAGACGGTTTAAAAAAAAAACTGACATTGAAAACAGACTTCGGATGTGAAAGTTATGCCCTTTTAAAAAAAGGCATAAACGGTAACCAAAGGACCACATGATGGTGTAAGTTGCTTTATGAAGTGACCCACTTTTATAAAAACAAGTGGGGTTCACTTTTACAATGAAGTTACTTTATAAAAGAAAATTTTCAAGCAAAAGAAATAACTCTAAAATATTAAAGCTACTTATAGTGATTCACGTTTATCATTGAAGTGAAATACACTCTACAATGGAGCATGAACTTTTTCAAAAAAAATTAACAAAATAAGAGACTTGAACTCAAGACCTCTTAATTAATAATGAAACTTTTAACTAGATGGGCTAGAAAAAAATATTGTATTGTTTATCAAGATGATTGGGGTTGTTGTTGTTGTTGAAGACGACCTTGGAGAGCATGCTAAAAAAAAACTCTTTTCACACAAGAAATAATTTTCGCTTCTCGATGACAACAAGGGTTAGATCTCAGTTAGGTTACTTGGAAAATGCAACTTTTCCTATCTGTTTCTGATTTGCCGAGATCGCAGAAAAAAGATTAGCAACCCAGAAACAAACAATATAAAACCAAAATAATACTCTGCAAAAAATTAAAAAAGGGCGTATTTAGGCTTTATACCTCCAGATCTAGCTGAAATGGTTGTATCTTGGGAAAACATAAACATTTTTGAGTGAAAAGAAAAATGTTCCTGAATGAAATGAGCGCTCCAGATGCAATGGAACAATCCTCTCATCCTATAAATGTACAAAAATTGAAGAAAACAAAGATGAGGAAACTTGGCTTCATGATCTCGATCTACAACAGGAGTGGGTCTTCAAATAATCTTTAATACCATGTTCGACAACACAATTATTCCAACAGAGGATGAACACCTTCAATAACCACTCAAACAACTAGATCAAAGATCAATACACCGATGTTTTGACATGGTAAAACCCCTATGGGGAAACATCCACTACCCTAGCCAATGCGGCCACTTGGAGTAGTTTATTAATGAAAAAGAAAAATATTACAAATAAATTTTACAAGAGATTTTCTCACAATCGATCATCGACAGATGACCCCCCATTCTCTTTAAATAGATATCATGGACCAATCGAGTGTTAAGCCACATATCAATGGTTGTTAATATCAAGGAGGATATGAACCGTCGGATCACTCTATGTCGTGAACATATCGTGATTGTCGGATTTCCTAACTACAAATGCATACTAATGCATACTAAATAAACACACTAAGAAAAACACTTTTACCTAATGACACATTAGAACAAGTAGATATTAACTAACTCCCAAGTGTCTAAATATCCTAACATTCGCTGATACTCTACCTAAATAAAATCAAGATGTTGGCTCTATTGTTCACAAACAAAAGCATATGCAATCCATCTATTAACACAATTTCACCAAATCCAATTTAGTAATTAACTGCAACTGAACATGGAATGATAAGGTCATTGGGAATATGAGGGGGTTTATAATGAATGAAAAATGGTAGCATGGATGGGAATCAACAATGAATACTGTTCAAGCAACGCAAAGTCCTTTTCTTCCAAAACAATATCTCCAAGTCACAATTTCCAATCCAAAATTATTATCCAACCCTTTTGAAACTTTTTTCTTTAAAAATGATGTTCAAGATAAAAGAACACGGGGTGGATAAATGTTATTGGGAAGGTGGTGAGCGTATAATGAATGAAAAATGAAATAATGAATTGGAAAAAAACGATTATTGTTCTGTTACAAGAAATAACATCTAAAATCAATATTTCCAATATCTATAAAATCATTTAAATATACACTATTTTCCATCCAAAAATTTCACCGAATTTGTTTGTGCGATTACACTCCCTTAAAACTTCACACACATGATATAGAACAATCCTTTTACATCGTGCAATATAAAACTCAAGTGGAAATAATATGATTATATAAAAGAAACGAATTTCATTTCTCCCTTTAAATTATCATAATTTTCTGTAGGAGATTGTTTATAAACGATTTAGCTGTCATAATTATACAGAGTGTCTCGAACATCATGAGAGGAAGAAAACATAGAGCTATCCTCTCTCTGTTACATCATATTCACATCACAACTTTCAATAATAGTTTCAAACAAACTGGGATTGAAAACCCCCAACGACTCCAATGGACATTGCTTCCATAACAATTCTTTTAAACTCAAAAATCGTCCAAACCACCTCGTAGACCCAAAAACAAAGTAGCCATAAATTTGTGGGTGACCTCAATGTTTTCAACTATCGGGTTGAATATTTGGACAAGACTTTGAAACTAGGTCTATAATATTCGTGTGTCTACATTTTTGGACGAGAAAACAAGGTTTAGGAATGAAAAATAGACATAGGCCTCAAGGAATGGATGCAAGCAAAGCCAAATACTTAATTTCCAGAGTGACTGTAATAAAATACATAGAGTTCCGTCACCTTTTAAAAACAGTGACAAGGAAAACAATAAATGACTACGAGACTTCAAAAGTGTCGATATGTAGTAAGGATACAAAATAATAATCATGAAACCGCCTGTGTGTCAAATAATTAAAAAAAACTCTGAAAATGGATTTTATTTTATTCATTCACCTCTGTATTGGAAGAGGAGAAGAGGCTTGGAGCAAGCATATAGGCATAGGGTTTGAAACATGGGATGCAGGAAAAATAAAACCCACTTCTTTTCCTTCAACAGACAACAGGATAAAGCACATAGACCACCCATAACATCCAAGTTGTGGTAAAATAAATAAGACTGCACATCCTCCAGGGTGAGGGTGCTATGCAATATTCACAAGACCCAACTGCATATTTCTTTTTACAGAGGAAACCCTTGGAAATAAATATAGAAATGAGCAAAAACGAACACCTTCACCCACAATTACTTATCAACAACCATATCATAATAATATCACCTTCGCTCTAGGCCCATACAACCACACAATTTAAACATAACAAAATGTCTAACACTACTGCCAATTTGAAACATTTTAATGCCAACAAGAAGAAACCCAATTCAACGTGTGAGTTATACGATCAAAATTCCCACAATAAATCCACTAAAAGATTCAGAAAGCAAACACATTCCGCATGCAAACTACAAGACCCAACATAATAATTTTGCGCTTTTTTCAGGCATCAACAAACTTACAACTCCATAGGGAAATTTGTCCTCAACAGATTTAGAACTCAGAATGCTAGGATTTGTAGACCAGTAGAAGTAGGCGATTGAAACTGCTCAGAAAATAGTTATACAATAGGGGGAAAATGATGGTTTAAGGTAAAAGATGAGATGGGATTTCAGGGAATAACTTATGGAAAGTGAGATGTATGAGGGGAAGTGGACCTGTATGCATAACAATTAACAAGGTTTACAACTAATGGAAATTTTTTCTTGAATCTTCAAGGAGAATTCTTCCGATATGCTCTTAGATCTCAGAATGGAGGGAARAAAAGGGATARCAGAAACCAGGAATAAAACAAAACCAACTATACTACAACAATATTGAAAGMAAAGAGCTATTCCATTAGTGTCTAAAAAAGAATATATCGTAGCAGCTGTGTTTATCTTRTTTTTATTGATCAATAATACTTACAAAATAACATCATTATGGAAAAAATGTTCCATACCTTATTCCTGATGACTATGCAAAACAAACAACAGAAAATAAAACTCAATAAACCAGTGGTCAAGATGGTTCTATATATATACACACACACACACACACACACACACACACACACAAAAATAGAACCAGTGGTCAAGATGGTTCTACATAATGCTTCAAGTGGGAACCATTGGTACTGTAAGAAAACAATTGCTCATCCATGTCTTTAAGAAGATATGAATTTGTGCCGAGGATAAAAGAAATTTTGAAAGGACCTAGCCATAACTTTTGGAATTTAGAATGTCTCCCTCTCTTAGCATGGGATGAATCCCACAATAAGACATTGTCATCAATTTTAAATTCAATGGTCTTTGCTCTTTTGTTAAAATAATTCTTCAATGTCTGYTGCCTCCTTTTTAGATTTTCCAAGGAAAACTTTATTTATTCTTCCAGGGCTAGTAGTGTATTTATCCTTTGAGAAACATCATAATAATTTAATTCTTTAGTCTGTAGCATCAACAKTAAGGAAGAAAGATCTAGTTCAATCAGTAGAATAACCTMTTGGCCGTATACGAGCTGAAAGGGAGTAAATCYTGTACTTTCTTTGGTGGTTGTATGATCTWCCCAAAGAGCATAAGTCAGGAGTGTGTGCCACTGGCGAGGTTTGTCTTCTATGATTCTCTTTATAATCCTGACCAGGTTTTTATTAGTAGACACTGCTTGTTCATTTCCTTGAGGATAATAAACAGATGAAGTGAAATGATTGACACCTAATTTAGCCATAAATTGGGCCAATTTTGCAGAAATAAAGGCTAGAACATTGTCTGTAATGATTTCTAATGGAAGGCCAAATCTAGAAAATATATTAGACTCCAGGAAAGAAATTACTTGTTCATCTTGCATGTGTCTAAGAGGGATAGCCTCAGTCCACTTAGTAAAGTAATAAGTGACTACCAAAATAAATATATGCCCTACAGAGGATGAAGGATTGATTGGACCAATAAAGTCTAGAACCCACTTAGAAAAAGGGAAATACAAAAGGACAGGCTGCAGGGGCATGACATAAATACGCTCTTTACCAACGAATTTTTGGCATTTATAACAGGACCTTGCAAATTTATAAGAATCGCCAAAGATCAAAGGCCAATAATAACCATTTCTTATGATCTTAAAAGTAATAGCTTCAGCAAAAAAATACCCACCAATATGGATGACAAATGTTGATGATCCATGTACTTCGTGTAATACGTTTTGTGCTTCTTCATCATTTACACATCGTAGCAACAAACCATCAACATATATTCTAAACAAGGAGTCCCTTAAAATGATATACTTAGAAGCTTCAAGGCAGAGTCTCCTTCTTTGATGAGGATCCAACTCATATGGGCACCTCTGATACTGCAAATAATACACTAGATTTTTATACCAAGGATGATCATATATAGAGAGATTTTGATTTTCCATATAAAATAACATTGAAAGAGGATTATATTGATCGTCATGTTCTTCACTTGGCTCAACATGCTGAGCTAAGTGAAGGGATAAGTCTCGTCCATTTATCATCTTTGAAGTCACGATTGTCAAATCATGCTCCCGAATTTTTGCAGGGCAATGTTCAAGTTTTCCTGAAAGACAAGTTTGTGAACGTAGAAACTTAACAACAACCAAAGAGACGTTTACCTGCATATGTTTGCCCAAAATAAAATGGCAAATTTTTTCTATAGCTTTGACAAGAGAGAAAGCATGTTTCTAAATATAAGAATATTTGACCTCGTCATTTGATAGACTCTGACTCATGTAAGATACATGTTTTTCATTGTTCTTGTCATCACATTGTAAAAGGATAGCAAAAATTGCTTCATCAGTGGCATTGGTATATACTATAAAATATTTCTCAAAATTCAGTTTTGCCAAAACCAGCCATAACTTATCACCTTCTTAATCCTAGGGAAAGCATTCTAAACATCATCTGTCCAAGAAAAAGAACAATATTGCTTCAAAATATTATGGATTGTTTTAACCATGATGACGAAATAACGAACAAAACTACAAACAAAATTAATAATTCCCATGAAAGATTGAACTTCTTTCTTGGAGGTGGGGGCAGGGAGGTTTAGAATGACAATAATCCTCTCAGGATCTATACTTATCCCTGAATCGAAAACAATGTGACCGAGAATCTTACCCTTCATGACACTGAAAATAGACTTGGAAGGATTTAAAGAAATGCCAAATTTTTTGCGGCGCATGAGAAATTTACTAAGATGACCGAAATGATCCAATCGGTTTTTAGAATAAACAATCAACCATCAAGATAAACATGGATAATATTACCAATTAGATCGTCAAAATATATCTACAAAGCTCTTTGAAAGGTGGCACCTACATTAGATAAACCAAATGGTATACGTTCATAAGCAAATGATCCCCAATGTGTGGTAAATGTGGTTTTATATCTATCGGTCCTTTTTACCTTAATTTAATTATATCCAGAAAAATCGTCAAGTAAGGACATCGTTTGAGACCCTGCAACCTATTGTAAAATCAAATCCATATTAGGAAGTGGAAAATGGTCTTTGATACTTGCCCTGTTTAATGCATGGAAATTGACTCATAATCAGATCTGACCGGTAGTTTTCCGAATAGGGACCAGATTTGAAACCCATTTAGAATACTTCACTTGAAATATTATATTATCTTTCAACAATTTTTCCAATTCTTTCCTAATAGTAGCTTCAAGCATAGGATTGATAGGTCTTTTCCTTTTCCTAACTGGTTTCACCCCTTCCTTGATAGGAATGGCATACTGTATGAGAGTAGGATAAAAACCACGAAGATCCTCATATGACCAAACAAAAACGTCTTGAAACTCACAAAGTAATTCCATGAATTTTGCTTTCTCTTCATTGAAGCATTGAGCACCTAATTTAATGATCTTTGGAGATTCAGATGTCCCAATATTCAAGGAAATGGTATCACCAACTTTCCTTTTTGACTCCTCCTCTTTATGTGTTTCTTTGTTGCCTACATCATGTTGATGACAATTTTGGTCAACAATACTTAGCCGGAAAATCGTTTCCAGGATTCCCCTCAAACAAGTTGTTGCTTGTGCAAAGTCTTGTGTGCTCTCGCTGAGTTGATGCTACACATTCGACGAAGATGTCTTCATATATCTCGTTATTCAAGAATGTTCTAAAAGTTACTACATGTATTGGTTAATGAATGGCCATAACTGTTAGTCAACGTATTTTATTGGACATGATACAGGTTAATTCAAATGAAGGAAAGTTCATTATGAATTGTCAGCAAGGTTAAGATAATGCTTGGTGAAATTGTCATGGTTCTTCACCTATCACTTAAAATAACCTATTCTCTCATTTCTCACATTCTTAACCTTGTCAATCTTACACTCATAATCCTCCAAGTCAAAATTTATCTCTCATACCTCTCTTTTCCTAAGTATGACATCATTAACATACCTTTTATGTTATGACATTGGCATCTTTTCATGCTGCAAAACTATACCATGTTACCATGTCCCATCCACATGACATTTCTATTATTTAAAATAAAAATGAATCTTGACTCTACATGTGGCTTAGTCTACCTTATGCCGACTCTTTTACCAAATAAGGAAATCGACCTTGACTTTATACATTTTTCAACTCCATATAGAACTCTCCCCATGACCTACTCTGGGTTATGAATATGGTGACATGACACAAAATAAAGTTTCAAAGGGTATTTCGAACATGAAGAACCAAATAAAGTGGCCAATACGATTTGGCACCAATGGTTATTTCCAAGCTCCTTTTTCAACCATGAGAAACACAATTTCAAAATAAAGGGCTTTGGTCACAATGCAAAAGATGCCGAGAATATATATTATGTACCTTCAAGTGTTGACAGAGCATAATATTTTGTCTCGAACCTGAGGGAAATTCAATCGGGCTTTGTGCTCGTTGCCCGTGACTCAACATGATTGGATCTGGGAGCCTTATTTACAGTTTGTAAGCTAGAAGGGAGTGCCAGTGGAGACTTCCTTGCATGTTTATCAAAGGTACTTAATGTTTGAGCTCTGGAAAGAGTATGCAGAGAGGTTATCTAGGGTTTTGAATGATGCAAATGTTTATTCAATTAAAGGCAAGACAAAGCATTAGATATGGCTTGAGCTTTATGACTTTCTCACAAAATATGCTAATAAGGTCTCAGGACTGAAGGTTTATGCAATAATTAAAGGAGACATTCACAAGTTACATATGAAGTCGATCGTCTCTGGACATCACTTGCAGATTATTGCATTCGAAGAGGGATTTTTGAAGGCCATAAACATAGATGAGGAGGGTATGACAAATTTCATTACTGTGCATGACTTTAGTATAATATTTGATTCTTATGCTCAATTTGAAGAGAGCATGTTGGTAGATAAAATGGAAACTTTGGATGTCAATGAAGAAATTGAGAGTGTCTTCCATTGCTCAGCCTTTAATGGGCTCCTCAGATTCATCACCTTCCAGCGATATTTCCAAGGGATCTCTGAGAATAAGCAGTAACAACGAACAAAAAAGAGATGACAATATAGACTGACGAAAATCCAACATGACATCACTAAGCATGGCATCCTTCGAGACATTGTTGAATGGATTAGAAAGTTGTAGTGCCTTGTCAATAGGGAATCTTCAATGGTGGAAGAGTACGAATGATTTTGGAGAATATAGGATAAATTAAACATTTTTTCTCATTATCGAAGGAGCAACAAGATTGCCAATTTAATTTTAGATATCGACAATCATCTGGAATTGACTCCTTTGATTCAATTGGACCTCCAAATGTGAGAGTTAATGAAGAAAATATTGCAAGTGGAAATTTTGCAAAAGGGAGTCGAGATTTTCGTAGTTCCTATACTGATGAAATTCATCTCTAATGTTACTGAGTGGTTCTTAGAGTCTGCATTCGAGAAAAATTGTTGCCACATCGAGACATTGCTTAGCTTCAAGAAAAAATTAAAGTCTTTCAAAAAACTGGTAAAGAAGATAAAGTCTATCTTCAATGAGATCCAGGTTAATATCAATAACAACCCAAGACGTAATGATGTAAGCAACATGCTTCACAATGCAAGCAATTGGGATTGCAAGATGGATACCATTCTCCATGAAGCAGATGGGATATTAGAGAAATCACCAAAATCAAAATCCAAGAGTAAAAAGAGGAAAGAGATCACCGAGTTCACTTCAAAGATCGATGCGCATTTGAACAAGCTTTCATGGATTAACTTGTAGCTCCTAAATGAAAAAAAAAGAGGGGCTGAGTTGCCAAATAATCTTCCTATAGTATTGATACGAGGAACCGTTCGCCGATAACGATTACATTTCTTGCAAATAAAATTATGTTATTTTTTTGAAAGGAGGTGGTTCAAGTTAGTTTTCACTTCATTTAGCTTCAGCCCACAAACAACCCTAACTGTTAACTGATTGCAACTGCCCATCGAACACTATTAAACTAGCAACAATCAACAGGAGGAAGGGGATTCATTTTTGAGAAAAAATCTTTGAGAGGTATGCTTGGAGTGCAGTGAGGCTTTTATTTTTTAATTCATCAATCATCCTCTACTTTCAGCAGGGATTGACAGAATTGATGGCAATAGGGAGTCTTGCGAAACAAAAAATGGACAAAGCGAGGATGAGCTTTGCTGGTTTTCATAAGGTGAAATTCTTTCTTGTCAGTTTGTTGTATTTAAGCCTGATTTATTTAAGCACTAATCAGTTTCTGATATGCATGTCCTCACCTTGTGTTATCACCACCATCGCTCCATTCCATTTTGGCTAAGCTTTCTTCTTTCTTCTTTCTTTTGGTATTTCTATTGTAACCTTGTTCTAGAATGACTAAAGACTAAATACCTAACTCAAGTCTATGCAAAGATTTGTAAATTCCAGAACTCCAAGAATTGTATGGGGAGAAATTTTAATTAGAGATCAAAATCCTTTACACTCTAAAATTGTTTCTTATTTGTTTTCTGTTTAAATCTTAGCCTTCTTCATCTTTGTTAATTCAATACTTTAAATCCAAAAAAGGGGGAAAATAAATTCAAAAGAAACTAATGAACTATTACTTCTGTAACATGATGTACATAAGCTCCTCTCATTGTTATTTTTATTTATAGGTATAAGCTTTTATTATTTTCTTTATTCATTTTTTTAGTTTTTCTTTTGTGATTTATCATATTTTGACTTAAAGAAAATTAAAATATCAATTCATTACAATGTTCTATAATTAATTTTTTGTAGTTATTAAATCAATTTCTTGATTAATAAATTCCTCTTTTAATTAATCCCTTTAGCACTAACTTTCCCTACCTTTTGATTAAGTTTTTCTCTAGTTACTTCTTGCTAAAATAAATACAAAAAAAAAAAAAAAAAACATTTCAATTTTAATCTTAGTTGTTTAAATTCTTTTAGTATTTAATTTTGTTATTACAAATGTATAAATTCACACATAAAAGCATAAAAATTATAAATAGCATAAAAATCAGATATTGTAAAAAAAAAACATTTCAATTTTAATCTTATAGTTTGCATTTTCTTTAGTTGTTTAAATTCTTTTAATATTTAATTTTGTTATTACAAATGTATAAATTCACACATAAAAGCATAAAAATTATAAATTGCATAAAAATCAAAATTGTTAAAAAGTAAAAAAACAAGGCAAAGGGATTCACGCTTGGACTGTAGGTTAGAGGAGAATTAGCCTGGAGTTCAATGTGTTTTCTTGTTGGGGGCTTTAAACCTAGGGTGGCATTCCCGTCTCTTCCCTCCTAGCCCCACAAGAGGTTGAGATGTTGGTGTTGGGGACTCTCTAGTCCCTCGACGTCAACACATTACTTGACGAAAATGAAATTTCGAGAGGATTCAAGTCTTTAGGAAATATGTCATCTTCAACATAGCTGATTTCTTTGAGCTTAAACGATTCATTTTGTATGAAAGCACAAATACCTTCATCACTAGGGAAAACTTTCCATGATTCTACATTGTCAGGGAGGTGAGGATGGTATAGAGATTGGAACGCACAATCAAGTCTTTGAGGTAAAAGATGTCAAGCAGGGGAAGACGCAAAACCAACTAATCTATCAACCATTGAATTAAGTTCCCTTTTAACATGAGTGATGTTAAATGATAACATATTTGAAATCAACATCCAAACAACTTGGGTATAACGCTTAAGTAACTTATTATTTGGTACATAAATCTTCCTCACAAGGTTTGTTGGATTACTGAGAGGGGGGGTGAATCAGTAATACAACAATTTAATCCTTTTTAACCATAAAATGCAAGTGTTATATAAATGTAGCATTATCATCCAATAGTTCCAGAGTAAATAAACAATGATCAAATGAGCAACCATACACATACACAGTAAACCAATGTTTTTACGTGGAAACCCAAAGCGGAAGAAAACCACATAATGTTTTTTCTTACATGTATTTAAGAATTACATTAATTGGAAGCACCAACTTCCTTTGTTTTCCAGCTGCAACTAGAAGGAGGCTCCAACCCCCTAGTTTCTCAGGAAACAACCTGAGGGAAGCCCCAACTCCCCAATTCTCTGGCTACAACCAGAAGGAGGCTACAACCCCCTATGTTATCTGGCTACAACTGGAAGGTGGCTACAACCACTTGTCCTGGCCCCGTCCAACCACCCTGAAATATAAGTAGAATGATGGAACCACTGTCACACTATCACTTTGAGATATATTGTTGTAAACCTGTACCAATCAAACTGCACCAAACAACCTATACCAATAACCTGTGCCAACATGTACCATACATCAAACTGTACCTTAACCTGCACCATAAACAAGTGCATCAACCATGCACCAAACCTATACAAATAACATGTCACAATAACCTGTCCAAACAACCTATCACAACAACCTATCTCATCAATATTATCAACCAAATCAGATCTACTCACCAAGATCAATCACCAATAAAAATCTCAACCATGTGCACAATATCACCAATATGTGCATCGACCAAGCATGACACAATAACTCATAATCATCACCAAGATCAATATGTGCTTCTAATAATGCACCAAGACAAGTATGCTACATCATCCATAAACCATGTGTCAAAAATACTACTAACAAGTGCCTCCAACCATGTACCAAGTATGTACCAATCATGCATCAATTACTCATCAAATATGACTCATCAAGATGTACCAACATCATCAACTATACACCTCATGTATGTGCCAACTCATCAACTACCTGTCTCAACCATGTACCCAACATGTACCTCAACCAAAATCCCTCATAAATTTCATCATCCAAATCTGATTTGTAACTCTATAACAGACCTGGTGTATATGATCACATACCTACAAACCTTAACTTTAACAACAAGAGACTAGTATTTTCATCAAACTTTACTTTAGTCTCACATGACTAGTTTTGGATTAGTCAACAACCCTAAATTGAAATAATCATAACTATGTATGTATAATAAATAAATATATAAAAATGGTACATAATGTTCTTCAGTGTCTTTTATGAAATTTCTCCAGGTTTCACTACTTGGAACCTCTCAGAAAAGGAGTTATAGAAAAAATGGCATACCTTGTTGAATTCTTGCTTATTCTAGAGAGAAAACTTGTAGAGCATGCCCCACACAGAATATTTGTTGTGTGGATATTAAAATGGTACACATAATACATAAAATGTACTCTAACTAATACATTTGGTCTTGCGAAATTTTAATCTATTATGAAAAAGTTATGACATTTTTACCCGAAACACCTGTTTTAGACTAATTTCAGGACTAGCCACAAACCCTATTTTCCACATAGTGTAACTCCAAAAATACAACGACCCACAAGATGAAATTTTTATCATAAATACTTGGATGTGTTTCCTCAACAGCCTCCATATTTTTTGGTCTGAATCATTCTATAAAAAAAATTATTGTAAAAATGGTGATATGACCTGTAAATAACATACCTTAGAAAGCAACATCAAAAGAATTTATCCTCCCTTGAAATTCGACCTTCTTTACTTCACCTTACCTATGAAATTCTCCTTAGATATCATTTGGTTACCTCAATCACTTGTAGATATTCAATATGCTTAGGTGTAATTAAATGAGAGACCCTTGCCTCTTATTTATACTTTTATATAGCTTCCTCAAGGGGTTACCTTTAAACCACTTTCCTTATTTTATGACTAACCCACTTCTAACCACTTGTCCACTTAGTAATTTTTCCATTAACTTTATTATTTAAATAATTTCTTTTGTATCCACTTTGACTTATAGTACACACATCACTTCACTTTATTATTTAAATAATTTCTTCTTTGCAACCACTTTGACTACTTTGAGCTTTTGGGGCTTCTAGATGACTCATGAGGGTTCTCCAACTTCACATACCCATAACTCTCTAACCGTGAGGAGTTATGTGATGTTCCACATACCACCGGAAATGACATGGCATGTACTATCCATCTAGAATAGTATTACCTTCAAATATATTAAAAATCATACCATTATACATAAAAAAACTTGGGTCCATTACCCGAACCTTTGTGCTACCAGAATTCACTACCAGATCTTCTTCAAGGGTTGAAATCAATGGAAACCAACTCAAATAATAAACAATATCCCCCTTTGGCATTGATGGAAACACTCTAATGCAACAATGAAGTCATATCACTCATGCTCCCCCTAGAACCATGCCTCTGTGCTCTTTCTCCAAGCATTTACCTTTAAATCTGATAAATATCTCCCCCTTTGTCATAAATGGAAAATGTATCTTTCCATCCAGGGTTGCTCCCCCTGACTGAACTCTTCCTGAAACTGATCTCCCAACATGAACTGTTCTCTTTATGGTGCTTCCTCGTGTAAATCTAATACATATAAGATAAGCATTCAAAAGCATTCATTTTGGAGTAGAAGTTACTCCGAGTCTCTGACAAATATACTCAAAGGCTTCTTGTGGAATTGGTTTTGTAAATATGTCTACCACTTTTTCTTTTGTGCCCACATATTCAACTCTGTTGTTCTTCTCTGCAACCTATTCCCATAGAAAGTCATACTTGATTGGAATGTTCTTCGTCTTGGACTGCATCACTAGGTTCTTTGAGATACTGATGGCGCTTGTATTATCACAATAGATTTGAATGGGCTCATCACACTCAACCTATATATATATTAGAGTTTGTTTCATCCATAGAAATTGTGTACAACATCATTCTGTTGCAATATACTCTGCTTCGACTGTAGAAAAAGATACCGATGATTGTTTCTTGCTTAGCCAAGATACTAAACACTCACCCAAGTAGAATGCTGCTCCATTGGTGCTTCATTGGTCATCAATGCAACCTTTCCAATCTGCATCTATGTAGGAAATAAGTGATAGATCCTTTCATTTTGGATACCATAATCCAAACTCTTCTATTCCTTTGAGATATCTGAAAATCCTCTTCACTGCTAAGACATGTGATTCCTTTGGTGTTGCTTGAAATCATGCCACCTGTCCAACTTCCTGCATTAAATTTGGTTTGGATGCTGTCACATATAGTAAGATACCAATCATTGACTTGTATTGCCTCTAGTCCGTAGACTTTGAATCACCATCTTTTCTCAATTTGCAACTAGTTTGCATAGGAGTGGTAATTGGTTTGCAATCTTCCATTCTGAACCTCTTTAGTATTTCTCTGATATACTTAGTTTGAGAAATAAAAATTTCTCGGTTGCTTTGACATATTTGAAGACCCAGAAAGAAGGATAGTTCTCCGAGTAATGACATTTCAAATTCATTCTGCATATCCTTTGCAAATTTTTGGCTTAACCTGTCATCAATACTTCAAAAAATAATATCATCAACATAAACTTCAATTAATAAAATACCATCTTGAGTTACCTTGATGTATAGGTTGTTTAGTTCCTTTTCTGAATCTTGTCTGTTGTATATATTTATCTAGTCTAGAGTACCATGCTCTAGGAGCTTGTCTTAGACCATACAAGGCCTTCTTCAATTTACACACATAATCTACATTCTCTAACAACTGAAATCCTTTCGGTTGTTCAATGTAGACATCTGTTTTGAATGTGAATTGTTGTATGCACTCCATGTGTCCAATTTTTTTTTTTCTGTCAATTTGGAATCCATTAGCATTGTTTGAGCCATTTACTATGTAATTATCATCCATTATGATAATGTTCCTTTGTCTTTGAACCACTCTTTGAACCAATCAATGAATCCATGCTCTCGTCCACTATCATATATCTGTTCAAACCTGCTAAGTGTTCTTACAAATCTATCTCTATCCATACTGTCCAAGAATCTACTGCACAATTGTCCATAATGCTGACCCATTTATCACTATACTATTGTGAAGTATTCACTACTACAACTAATTAATCTAACAAATTGTACTTCTGCTAACTGACTGTAATGGATTTGTTTACTCAAACTCTCCAAGCTACTCGAAGGATGGTTCTTTGGTCTGTCACAACTATCACATAGACTCCCCCTGTCTAATATTCATATTACCTGGGAGTCTCTAAGTCGGATGGCTTAGAACAATTCTTTCTCTAATGTGTATTCATCATCATATTCATTGGTATATTCATCATCTCTCTGAGCTCTAACTTATTTCTTTCTGTCCGTGGATTCATCTTTCACTACAATGCCTGAAAGTATAATCTCTTGAACCTGTTCCTTATTTACCTGTCCTTCTTTTCTTTCAATTATTTTCCAAACCTTTCTGTATCTGACATCTTTCTTCTCTATAGAATTTTCTTCATCTCATTTTATTACCAATCTTGCGATCTCTGGGACCTAGTCTTTGTTCACTCATTATTCGTGTTTTTTTATCCATAATTTCTTATATCTGATATCATTGTTCTCTTTCATGGAAGTATGGATCATGATTTTACAATCACTAGCTATGCGTCCATAGTTATGACATTTGTAACATTCAATGTTACATGGGGCCACATAGGCATTTCTTTCTTGAACATTTTTATAATCCCTGTAATTTGCAACCTTATGTCCAAAATTAGTACAATAAGAACAATGACAATAAAATAAATTTGCATACCTGGGAGTGAATGATCTTCTTTGTGCTGTAGTCCTTCTAAATTTCTACCTTGACTGATCTTGATCATGATTGAAGCTTCTTTGTGGATTGAACATGGATGGTCTTCTTGAAGATGTATCTTTAATAGTTTTCTTAGATTCTGGTTGACCATGATTCCTTCCTTTGAATATTTCTGCATAACTCTTTCTATTTTCTTCATTCTTCTTTTCAAACAAACTAGAGTGCTTCTCTTCATTCTATATAACTGATGTGGATGTTTTTGTCTCTTCAATGTTCTTGTTGATCTTGATGATTTTACTTCTCAATGTGAAAACTTCTTCAATCTTCTCAACCTCTTCTTCTTTCTTCATTATCTGAGACTTCATGACTTCTTCTGTTCTTTTCGCTTCTTCAAGATGGATTTTTAATGTGATTATTTATTCTTCAAGTCCCTTCTCTTCTTGACCAAACTCTCCCTCAAGCTGGTTTAGATCGTTAGTTCTTTCCTTAAGATGATCTGTCAATATCTTTTCTCTCATTTTTTCTTCTTCCTTCTGTGATGCTATGTTGGATTCCAAATACTTCTTTTGATCTTTAAGATTTTCTTCGATCTTTTTGGCTTCTTCTAGCTGAGTTCTTAATTTCTTGATGACCTGTTGGGCTTCTTAAAAAATGTCAGCACTTTCCTTTTGTTTCATCAATTATTTCTTGAGTGACTTGTTTTCTTCTCTTTCTTTTCTTAGTTCATCTAAAGCACTGATCAATTCTTCTTCATAATTGTCTTATTTTTCAATTAGTTTTTCTATCTCATTTCCTTCATGTCATTCTATTTCAAGATGTCTGTGTTTTTCACAATTAAATCAAAACAACATACCTCTATTGATTATGTACTCTTCATCTTCTGAATCTGTTTGACATGGTGAACATATTTCTTCTTGATCTGTACCTGCATATTCTTTGGAATTTTATGAATTTGTGATGGGTGAAGAATATATATCATGTTTTTGATTAATTGAGTTGGTTTTCATTGATCTCAACCCTTGAAGAAAGTCCAGTAGTGAATTCTGGTAGCACAAAAGTTTGGGCAATGGACCCAAGTTTGTTTGATGGATAGTGGTATAATTTTTGGTATATTTGTAGGTAAGACTATTCTAGATGGATAGTACATGTCATGCCATTTTCGGTGGTATGTGGAACGTCACTTTACTCCTCACGGTTATAGAGTTATGGCCATGTGAAGTTGGAGAACCCTCATGAGTCATCTAGAAGCCCCAAAAGGTCAAAGTAGTCAAAGTGTTTGCAAAGATGAAATTATTTAAATAATAAAGTGAAGTGATGAGTGTACTATAAGTGAAAGAGGATGCAATTTTTTTTATTTAAATAATAAATTTAATGGAGAAATTACTAAGTGGACAAGTGGTTATAAGTGGGTTAAGATGGTTAAAAGGTAACGCCTTGAGGAAGCTACATGAAAGTATAAATAAGAGGCAATGATCTCTCATTTTAATCACACTTGAGAATATTGAATATATACAAGTGAATGAGGTAACCAAAGGATATATAAACCGAATTTCAGAGGGAAGGTGAAGTAAAGAAGGACGAAATTCAAGGGAGGATAAATTCTTTTGATGATGCTTTTTAAGGTATGTTATTTACAGGTCATCTCACCATTTTCGCAATAATTTTATTTTCTAGAATGATTCAGATTGCGAAATAAGGAGGCCATTGAGGAAACATATCCAAGTAGTTGTGATAAAAATTTCATCTTGTGGGTCGTTGTATTTTTGGAGTTACATTCCATGGAAAATAGGATTTGTGGCTAGTCTTAAAACTAGTCTAAAACAAGTGTTTCGGGTAAAAACGTCATAACTTCTTCATAACAGATCCAAATTCAGTAAGACCAAATGTATTCATTAGAGTAAAATATTTAATATTATTTGTACCATTTTTAGATCCATACAATATATATTCTGTGCAGGGAACGCTCTACAAGTACGCTCTCTAGAATAAACCAAAATTCAACAAGGTATGCTATTTTTGCTATAACTCGTTTTCCGGGAGGTTCCAAGAAGTGAAACCTGGATAAATTGTAGAAAACACATTGAAGAACATTGTTGTACTATATTTAGACCTTTTTTCATTACATATACATAGTTATGATTATTTCAAGTTAGGTTTGTTGACTAATCCAAAACTAGTGATGTGAGACTAAAGTAAAGTTTGATGAAAATGCTAGTCTCTTGTTAAAGAAGGTTTGTAGGTATGTGATCATATACACTAGTTCTATTACAGATATACAAATTAGATTTGGATGATGAAATTGATGAGGGATTTTGGTTGAGGTACATGTTGGGTACATGGTTGAGACAAGTAGTTGATGAGTTGACATATACATGAGGTGTATAGTTGATGATGTTGGTACATCTTGATGAGTCATAGTTTATGTGTATTTGATGCATGATTGGTACATATTTGGTGCATAGTTTATGCACTCATTGATGGTACAGGTTGGTGCATGGTTGATGCACTTGTTTATGGTACAAGATGATTACAGGTTGTTTGGTACATGTTGGTGCATGGTTGATGAACTTGTTTTTGGTACAGGTTGATTACAGGTTGATTGGTACAGGTTTACAATAGTATATCTCATAGTGATAGTGTGATAATGGTTCCATCATTATACTTTTATTTTAGGGCGGTTGGATGGGGCAATGATAGGTGGTTGTAGCCAGAGAACATAGGGGGTTGTATCCTCCTTCTGGTTTTAGCCAGAGAATTTGGGAGTTGGAGCTTCCCTCAGGTTGTAGCCTGAGAAACTAGGGGGTTGGAGCCTCCTTCCAGTTGCAGCTGGAAAACAAAGGAATTTGGTGCTTCCAATGAATGTAATTATTAAATACATATACGAAAAAACATTATGTGGTTTTCTCCTGCTTTGGATTTCCACGTAAAAACACTGGTGTACTGTGTATGTGTATGATTTCTCATTTGTTCATTGTTTATTTACTATTCAAGTATTGGATGATAATGCTACATTGGTATAACACTTTCATTTTGTGGTTCAAAAGGATTAAGTTTCTCTATTACTGATTCACCCCCACTCTCAATGATCCAATAATTGGTATCAGAGTAGGTTCCTTCAGAAATCAATTTAACCACTGAAAGATAGATCATGGAGAGAAACAACATCTATAAAAATGGAATACCACAGTTTGATGGAGAGAAGTATGCATTTTGGAGCAGAAGGATAAAAACATATATACAGGCACAATGATTTGAAATTGGAAATCATTTGTATATGGATACAAAGAACCAACAGTTCTGCCGACAAATGAAAGAGAAATAAAACTCGGTCAAAATAATTCCAAAGCCACAAATGCACTTCTGAATGGTCTTTGTGAATCGGTATACATCAAATTTATACATTGTAAATCCACTAAACATATTTGGGACAAGCTTCAAATTATTTATGACGAAGATTCAAAAGTCAAAGCAACAAAATTTGAAACTTACAGAGGTTAGTTTGAACAAGTAAAGATGAAGGAAGATGAGAATATTGCAACTTACTTCTTACGAGTCGATGAAACAATAAATGCAATCATAGGATTGGGAGAAGAAATTAAAGAATCTGTAATTGTTCAAAAGGTACTAAGATCTCTTCATATGAGTTTTGATCCTAAGATATCTGCACTAGAAGAAAGAGAAGATCTAGATTCAATAAGCATGGATGAACTACATGGAATATTCAAAGCATATGAAATGAGAACTAAACAGGAAAATCCAGATATAAAAGAAGAAATTTTCAAATCATCCAAAAGGTCAAATCAAAAGGGAAAACAAAAATAAAAAGAACATAGTAGCAACAATGACATCTCAGAAGATGATGAAGAAGTGGCCAACTTTCTCAGAAGATTGAACAAGGGAACCACCGACATATATAAAGGTAAGCTTCCATTGATTTGTTTTAATTGTGATGGTATTGGTAATTTTTCTAAAAAATGTCCTCATAAGAAAAATAAGAGGAATGATGAATATTACTCAAATAACAAACAAACATATAAAGGCAAAAGAACCATAAAGAAAGCTTTTAGGAAAAGCTTCTACACCAAAGAATACATCTCCTCTTCAGATGAAGATGAAGTCCGCGACAATGAGACATAAATAGTTCTATTCATGGAAGTAGAAGACTCTGATAAAGAAGACATCGAAGAATAATATGAAGAGGCTGAAGTTGATTACCGAGAATAATTGTTGACTGGCATAGAAGTTATAAGAATAGAAAAGAAGAGAAACAAGAAGCTACAAGCAGAACTGGACAAGAAAGAAGACACTCAGGAACTAGAACAAATGATCACAAATTTGAAGGTTCAAATAGAAGAAGATAAAATAATTGAAGAAGCACTCAAGGAAAAACTAGAAGATAGAGACAAGATCATTGGAAATTTGGAAGTAGAGATTGTCACATTAAGAAATGATCTTTAAAAGAAAAATATGCAGAACAAATCAAAAGTTTTGGATGACATTATCAGCGGTCAAAAGCCTCATCATGACAAGTCCAAACTTGGATACAATTAGACAGAAAAGGGATCAAGCTCCAAAACAACATAACAAGAAACATATCCAAAAAGTTATGCATAAACAATCAAAGGGGATAGGAATACCTACAAGGAATATTACAGGGACACTCCACCGAGAAGATTTAGATTTGAGAATCAATGACTGAAAAAAATAGATAGGCCTCAGGAAGAAGAATGATTCATAAGAGCAACTCCTTTCAGAAGATCTTCAACTCCCATGTATCAAACTATCTTTTTTGGTTTATGCTATGCATGCAATAATTTTGGATATAAAGATATGAATTGCAAAGCTAACAACAAGAACACAAACAACTTTGAAAGTCATACAAAAAAGGGTTATCCAAGAAGGCCTATTGAAACAAAGAGAATAAGTTACAGTAGGTTTGAATCATTGAGCACTGAAGTGGAATGATACAAGTGTAACAACTTTGAGATTGCAGAATGACAGTCCATCCTAGAGAACCACAACAGAACAACAACAATCACAGAGAGGAAACTCAGAAGAGAACATGGATAAGAAAGAAAAATCAATATAACAATGAAGAAAACACACTCACTCTACAAGCTAAGTAGAAGAAACGTGGTTGGTATGTTGACAGTGGATATTCAAAACACATGACAAGTGATAAAGACAGGTTTATTACATTAAGAAAGGAAAGAGATGGACCAGTCTCCTTTGGAAATGATGATTCAACTAAAATCATTGGAAAAGGCACAATTAGAATTGGAAACAAGAATACCAAGGAAGAAAATGTTCTAATAGTAGAGGGTATGGAATATAATCTTCTAAGTGTGAGTCAAATGTGTGGCCATGGTCATAAAGTCACTTTCGATTCACAAAAGTGAGAGATAAGAAAATAAGGTTTAGGAAAATTGATTGCAACAATTGCAAAAACTTCAAGCAACATATATGTACTAAGTTAAATTGGAAGTGAAAAGTGTTGTCTATGAAAGGAAGATGAAGGTTGGCTATGGCATAGAAGAATGGGTCACATACACTTTGATAACCTTGTCAAAGTCATAAAAAAGGAAGTAGTTAGAGAAATTCCCCAGATCACAAAACCAACCAACAATTTATGCAAGCATTGTCAACAAGGAAAGGAAACAAAGAGCAGGTTCAAATCAAAGGAATATTCAATGAGAAGACCACTGGAAATTGTGCATACTGATCTAGTTGGAACAAATACAACAAAGGGTTTAAAAGGTGAGAAATAACTTATGTTATTAGCTGATGATTATACAATAATTATTGTAGTTTTCTTTCTTAGGAATAAGTCAGAAGCTTTTGAAAACTTCAAGGTCTACAAGGAAATGGTTGAATATGAAATGGATTCAAAAATCAAATGTTTGAGATCTGATAATGGAGGAGAGTTCACTTCAAAAGAATTTATGGAATACTGCAGCAGGCAAGGAATAAAAAGGAATTTCTTCGTTTCTAGGACACCTCAACATAATGGAGTTGTTGAAATAAAGAACAAGACAATACAAGAAATGGCTTGAACAATGCTAATGGATTCCAAATTGACAGATATTTTTGTTGATTAAGGTTGGTTGTCATTGATGTCAACCCTTGAAGAAA
>ML782108.1:884654-917375 GCA_009831015.1 Picea engelmannii | reverse complement strand
TTAGCTCAACTTATCATCCCTAGACGGATGGTCAAACGAAAGTTGTCAACAAGTGTTTGGAAACATATCTGAGGTGTTTTTCCTCTGAAAAACAACATCAGTGGGCTCAATGGTTACCCCTAGACAAATGGTGGTACAACACTTCCTACCATACAACTACTCGCATGACTCCTTTTGAAGCGGTATATGGACAGAAGCCACCTTCAGTTCTCTCATACTTACTGGGTACCTCGAAGGTCTAGGCAGTTGACCAAACACTTACAATCCAAGAGGATATTCTTCGTACCCTTAAAGAGAACTTGGTCATGGCACATAATCGCATGAAGCAACAAGTAGATCAAGGTCGCTCTGAACGTCAATTTGCAGAAGGGGATCATGTGTTTCTACGACTGCAACCATATAAGAAAACTTCCCTCAAGGCCAAGCATTGTCAGAAGCTAGCGCCCAAATTTTATGGTCCTTATACAGTTCTCAAGTGTGTGGGACAAGTCGCATATCAGTTATCTCTACCTAGTCAGTCGAAGCTACATCTTATTTTTCATGTTTCATGATTAAAGAAGGTGATTAGAACCAGGTGCCAAATTCAAACCAACCTTCCAGAGTCAGCTGAAGAAGGATCCATTTGGCTACAGCCAGAAGCAGTTTTGGACCAGCGTGAGCGTCACTTGTGTCAGAGAACCATCAAGGAAGTGCTAGTCCAGTGGAAAGATATGACTCCAACAGATGCCACTTGGGAACCAACTACCATTTTGCAGCAGTTTCCACACCTCAAGCCTTGAGGACAAGGTCATTTTTAAGGGGGTGGACATGTTAGGGTCCTAACCCACACATAGGTAGATCAATATATTTAGATGTAATAAAGGTCAATATTAATAAGGCCTTTCAATAAAATAGAATAAGGAGGATGTAAGAAGACCTAATAGAAGCTTTCGCTTCTAGAAGGATCTTCCTCTAGATGCTTCTCTTGATAGACATATTTAGTATAAATAAGGGTCGAGGGTATGAAAACCCTAGCTGGGAGATTATTGTAACAAAGCTCTGCTCGACTGGAGTTTTCCCCCTTGAAGAGGCCTGTGAACATTGCTTTCTGAATCAAAGTGCTATTTCAGTTGTTGTTCTCATATTATTTCTGTGTTATTGTGGATATTATGCTGGTTATATTACTGTTATTCTGCCATTTCTAGCATTTTATTTCTGTTTTGCGTATTTATTATATCTAGTATATTGCAATCACTCAAATGACCGATGTACGTTGTATCAGACTATCAACATGGTCAAATTCTTAATCGGACGAGTGCTGAGGCTTCTCACATTTTCTGTGCACTGAGCAACTGTTCAGTATTTTCACTGATCTTGACGACATCTTTGCAATATGTTCTTCCTTCAGAGCTTGATCATTGAATCATTGTTTATCCTATCGTGATCAACAATAGTCACGAAATACTTCTTTACTTCTGAGATTTTATCTTCATACAATTCACTTCTGCTGCTTTCTCCTCCTCATGAACTTGCGTTGTCGATCTCTGCACACAGTTTGACATCTTTTGCCGATTGATATACCTGTTGACATTAATGACAATCTCAACTATGGTAATTCATCATTAAAAATAGATCATCACATCGACTGTTGACATCAATGACAATCTCAACTGTGGTAATTCATCATTCGACTGTTGACATCAATGACAATCTGTCCAACAATCTCCCCCTTTGTCATTGAGGGCAACACACTAACTTCATATACAAAACTCCCCCTGTGATGATGCTTTCCTTTTATGAAGTTTTACTTTATATGAATTTTTCCTTTATATGAGGTTTCTCTCCCCCTTTGACATTAATGGAAAAGGGTTTATTTTCCTATGATCTGTCTGTATAAGTACTTTTCTATCCACTGGTAACTCCTCTTGTAATCAACCTTTTTATTTCATAAACTAATGACTCCCCTTGTCAATATGCTCTCTCTCTGCTTCTAACTATTCTCCCCTTTTATATTTGAAAAGGTAGCTCTCCCTGACAAGGTTTCATCCCCTATTGATTTACTAACTTCTTATCTCAGTTGCTAGGGTTTTTTGTGTTTCATATGAGTAGTCTTCTTGATACAATTTTTTGTAGTGATTGAGTCTTTTCAAGATTTAATCTAATTACTTTCAATTTTTTATCCAGAACTGCCCTTGAGTTTTTACTGACTGTTCTCCTTCTTCTAGAAGGATAGTTTTTCTTGACAGGGTTTCTCTTCTTGTTATATTTACGAAATTTCATTTACCTCATTTTGTGCATCAGAATGCTACTTCTGTGGATTCCGCTGTCCTACTGGAACACTGTGCAATTGTAGCTCATCTTTATTCAAACAACCCTTGGTTCTGTCCATCGATTCTCATCAATAACTAACTAGGATACCATTTTTTTTTATATCATCCATATATGGGGTCCTCCTTGGGATAGGGACACTTGGATGCAAAATGACCAACTTTGCCACCGTTAAAAAATTTGAAAAGAAGCTTGTCTTTGTACTTCCCTGATCCTTTTTGAAGTTTTCTAATGAAATTGGCTTCTTCCACATCAGATTCTTCATGATGGATGGATTGAGGTTTTTGTTCTTGATTTAACTTTGTCTCGAATGCTTTGAAAGATGTTTCATCTTTTTCTGATTTATCATGCCCTATTCTCATTTCATATGCTGTAAAGATTCCATGGAACTGATCAACTGTGAGTGTATTTATATCGGATCTATATGAAATTGAAGAAATCTTTGCATCATATCTCATAGGTAATGACCTGAATATTTTTTGCACAATGGGTTTATCTGTAACTTCTTCTTGTTGTTCTAGCGTTAAAGATTCATCTTCAACGTCATTATTATGTGCACTAGAAACTTCTTTATCCTTGTTTTGAGAATATTCCTTATTAGAAGTTTCATCCTCCAAACTCCTATTATTAACTTCATTAGATTTAGGAACAATATTTTCTTCATCTTTCTTATTTGGTACTTTAGATTTTCTTTTCCATGTCTTCTTATTTACTCTTCTTGTCATATTGTATGATGCATTTCTCATTGACTGTTTTCTTGAGCTCCAACAGTTATAGGGTTTGTGGCCATATCCACCACAACTATAGGATCTCATAGTGTAACAATGTGGAGAAATATGTCTAACATGATTGTAGTTCTAACATCTTATACTGTTGTTGAACCTACCTACTTGTTTTTTTCCATGGTGCCTACAATCCAAGGCTTTATGACCATATATATTACAAGAAAAACAATAATCGTTAAAGATACTCTCATACCTTCTTTGATTCATTCATGAAGGTGTCTCTCTTCTGAACTTGCTTTGAGGTCTATGAATAGCTTCTGGATGTTTTCCATGATCTGATCTTCTAAATTTTGTAGTGTTGTGTTTATTTCTTGAACGTGAAGAACCTGAGTCATGCATGCTTTCACCTTTTGCATATGAAAGAGCTGTGTGAGACCCATCTTCACTTTTTACAAATGAAGGACCTGCATCAGATTTCTTAGGGGTATTGAATACATCCTTGTTGTATCCAAGGCCATATTTGTCATTTGATGATCTCTGTCTATCTAAGATCTCATCTAGGGTCATGGAGTTGTTCAAGAACTTGTTTTGGGTGTCTGAATTCTCAACCTTCTTTCTAAGATTCACAACTTCTGCTTCTAGCTCATGACAATATTCTTCCTTTTTTTCCAACTAATTCCTTACCACCTATTCTCTCCTTTTGGCTTCTTCAAGTTGGATTTTAAGATTGACATAGTTTTCCCTTAGTTCCTTTAGATCTGTAATGTTTTTGCTTGAGAAATCATCTTCCTTATTTTCTTCTTTTGCTTGACTGATTTCATTTTTCAGTCTCTCGATTTCCTCTTCCTTTTCTCTCGTTAGATCAACAAATTTTGTTTTCAATATTTTGATCTCTTCTTCTTTGATTTCTAGCTGAATATTTTGCTCGGATATGATTTCTTCATTGTCTTTGAGCTCTTCTTTTATTTCCAGGATATGCTTCTGATTGCCAAGCTCATCATCTTCCTTCTCTTTTTATTTTACTTGACTAATTTCTTTCTTTAGCTTCTCAATATCCTCTTCTTTCTCTTCTAACTGATTGTCTTGTTCATGTATTATTTTATCACTGTCCTTGAGCATTTGATTTATTTTCAAGACATGTTTTTGAATCTTTTCAAGGTATTCTTGAGTGTATTCATGAAGATAGCTATAGTCTGATTCATTATGGTGATAGAGGTATTCATAGAGACTCCAATCAACCTTTTCTTTGGCCTTTGATAGTTTTTCTTCTTCTTCTTATTCCATGGGATAAATGCTAATAGAACATTCTGTTATAGTATTTGAGTCTTATTCTTTACTTGCAGAGGAGGATTCAATATCACTGCTATTGCAATCGAAATATTGTGGAGATTCCTTAACTTTATTGATGGATGAGTCTTCATCTTCTTCCTTGATAGGAATGTCTTCTGTGTCTTCATTTTTTATTTGATACATATTTTCTAACTTCAGCCATAAGTTCTTGGTGGATGTGCATAGTACTATTCTTGTCTTGACTGTATCTGATAATCCATTGAGAAGAATCTTTAATGCCACTTCATTGTTCTTCCTTGCTCTTCTTTGGATTGTAATTTTGGATAGATTATTTGATGTAGTTAAGTCCCGGGGCTTGCTTACTACAAGATTCCAAACCTCAAATCCTTTTGACTTCAAAAACTTTTTCATATTTTCTCTCCATGAGGAACAATCTGTTCCATCAAATAAAGGAGCTTCAATTGAGGAGATAGCCATGTGTCCACCCATTTCTTCAGGATCTACCTTCCAGTGTTTAAACTGTGTTTGAAGGAACCTCCCTCTGATACCAATTGAAGAACACACGACCCACACTAAGAGGGGGGGGGTGAATTAGTGTGTGAACTATTCTAGCTTTTTCTTCTTTCAAGTTACAATGAACACAGAGACACCAGGTGTTTGTATAAGATTTTGTATTATTGATATGAACATAGTAATATGAATATATGTGAAAGAGGATTTTATTTTAGTACCAACTAAATATTTTAGCACCAAATGAAGTGAGAAGCACCAACTCCTCGGAGAGCACCAAATCTTAGCCAAGACCCAACTTGGCGCAAGACCCATCTTGCTGCAAGTCCCAACTTGCTGATAAAACCCAGTCTATCCAACTATAGTTTATTAAACTCTAGTAGTAGTGATCCATTATAGAATCAATTCGATCTTATGATCAGAGGTATATCATAAGACACTCATCACTACATTTCATCTTCTCTATAATTCACATTTTCTTTCCTCTGATATCTTCTTGGAATCTGCTTCAACTTTTGATCTTCTTTTCTGGGCTGCAGAGACACATTCTTCTCACCACTTTTTCTCATTTATATAATCTTCAAACTGGTGTGAAATTTAAAACATGTCCCTTTATTTGAACCATTGTACCTTTTCATTTAAAATGATAATCTAAACTTTAATTAATATCATTTTTTCTTTTTATTCTTTATTCATATTTTCATGATTTATTCTCTTTTAATCATGACTGTGAATCGGTTCATTCTTCAACCATCGCGCCTCTTTGATCAATCAGTCTTAATTACTATTTATTTATTTTACAGTGAAGGCTTTCCATAAATTGATCACAATCATGGATCAATTTAATCCTTTAAAATCGATCTTGAATCTCTGTTTATATTCACAGAGACCAGATTCTGTGGAGGTGCTTCCTTCAAACCATCACATATGACCGTGCGTTACATAACCACAGGATTTACCAATTATAGTGACATGTTATAATTTCCTTTTAAAATTCTTATAGCATATGACCAATGGCAGTGACCGAATGCTAATCTTGAACGAGTTCTTGAGTAATTTACTAAATCAACGGTCATAATGCGATATTCTGATGAGATGAACGACTGATTGGATTTCGACACTGTGACCTTCGAGTCTTCGTGACTTACAACATTACAAAACTCCTGATTACAATATCGCAGAAACAATCAGACGATTCACGTTTATCTCGCGAAGATACATCAACGGTCCACTTTAACCTTGCACTCATACTTTTACTGCAAAATTTGACGGCCATGATTTAATCATTCATCGAGATGGATGGCCACCATAATTTCAGCACTTTTTCCCTTCGGAGTTTTCGTGACATCCAGCATGTCAAATCTTCGAAGCTGTTAATCTAGTGACGCGTGTCCCTTTTAGGATTTCGATGATATTAGAGTGTTTTCTTGCTATGAAAAATTCCTGATGTAGAAACTCTTGATGTGACGTAAACCTGTTGATGTCATATGATGACTTAGCACGTGTTGAGTAGCTGCCACGTGTCACTCTATTTCATGACTTACATGTGCCTGAAATGCCAATTTCAACTTGACACTTGTCACTTTCTAACTAAGCCATGTTTCCTTGATGACATGCTCTGCTGACATGGTCTGTCATTGACATCACTCAAGATGAAGTGGACCTTGATACGTGTCTTCCTCCTTGACTTCGGAGCTTCGATTTTCGGGGTTTTGAACAACTCTTGTCGCTGATTCTCCAAATCACAAATCCCTGAATTTTTGATCTTATGCCACGTGCCCGCCTTCCAACCGACGGTTAGGATCTCTTTGAAATTTCAAACTTCGCGAGTTCGTGAAACACTGTCTTTGAATTTCCTGATCTGTGAGTCAGCAGAATTCCAATTAATTGCCACGTGTCCTCTTGATCCAACATATCAGATCATTTTGTTGCTTTGGAGTGTTAACCTGGGCTTATCCTCCTTGCAGCTCAACTGGATCCGACGACTAATGGGTATTCTTGAAGAAGATCAATGGTCACGATCTTTCAATGGTCCTCAAGCCCACGGTCACTCAAATGACCGATGTGTGTTGTATCAGACGATCAACATAGTCAAACTCTTAATCAGATGGCTGCTGAGCTTCTCATTCTGATCGGACAACTGCCGAGGCTTCTTGCATTTTCTACGCACTGAGAAATTGTACAATATTTTCGCTGATCCTGATGACAATTTTGCAATATGTTATTCCTTCAGAGCTTGATCATTGAATTATTGTTTATCCTATCGTGATCAACAATAGTCATGAAATACTTTTGTACTTCTGAGCTTTGATCTTCATACAATTCTCTTTTTCTGCTCGCTCCTCCTCATGAAATTGCTATGTTGATCTCTGCACACAGTTTGACATCTTCTGCTGACTGATATACCTGTTGACATTGATGACAATATCAACTGTGGTAATTCATCATTAACTATAAATCATCACATCGACTATTGACATCAATGACAATATCAACTGTGGTAATTCATCATTCGACTGTTGACATCAATGAAAATCTGTCCAACAAAAGAAGTAGAAGGGGAAGATGAAGAGGATCAGATAGAAGTAGAAGAGAAAGTTCAACAAGTGCCTCCAAAGACACCTAGCAAATGAGTACAGAAGAATCATCCTTCAGATCAGATTATCAAAAACAAAGATGCAAGAGTTGAGACTAGAAGAAGAATTCGTTCACCAGAACAAATGCACCTATCACTCTTATCTATGATTGAACCAAATAGTTTTGAAGAGGCCAACAAGGATGAATTTTTGAATAAGGCCATGGATGAAGAATTGGATCAAATAGAGAAGAATGGCACTTGGGAATTGGTTCTAAGACCAAATAATAAGAATGTAATTGACACAAAGTGGATATTTAGAAATAAATTGAATGAATATGGACATGTTACAAGGAACAAATCTATATTGGTATGTAAAGGATACACACAGGTTGAAGGAATTGACTTTGAAGAGACATTTGCCCCAATTTCCAGAATGGAAACAATTCAATTACTTTTAGCTTATGCATGCTCCAAGAATATTAAAGTGTATCAGATGGATGTGAAATCAACTTTTCTCAATGGGGAACTTGAAGAAGAAGTCTACATTGAACAACCAGAAGGATTTTAGTTGTTAGAGAATGCAGATTATGAGTGTAAATTGAAGAAGGCCCCGTATGGTCTAAAATAGGCTCCTAGAGCATGGCAGTCTAGATTGGATAAACATTTACAACAGACATGGTTCATAAAAGGAAGTCCAGACAACAACCTCTACATTAAGGTAACTCAAAATAGTATCTTATTAATTGAAGTTTATGTTGATGATATTATTTTTGGAAGTAATGATGACAGGTTAAGCCAGAAATTTGAAAACAATATGAAGAATGAATTTGAAATGTCATTACTCGGAGAACTATTCTTCTTTTTGGGTCTTCATATACGTCAAAGCAACCAAGGAATTTTTATTTCTCAAACTAAGTATATCAGAGAAATGCTAAAGAGGTTCAGAATGGAAGATTTCAAACTAGTTACCACTCCTATGCAAACCAGTTGCAAGTTGAGAAAAGATGATGATTCAAAGTCTATAGACTAGAGGCAATACAAGTCAATGATTGGTAGCTTACTATATGTGACAACGTCTAAACCATATGTAATGCAAGTAGTTGGACATGTAGCAAGATTTCAAGCAACAATAAAGGAATCACATGTATTAGCAGTGAAGAGGATTTTTAGATATCTCAAAGGAACAAAAGAGTTTGGATTATGGTATCCAAAAGGAAAAGATCTATCACTTATTGCCTACACAGATGCAGATTGGGTAGGTTGCATTGATGACCAATGAAGCACTAGTGGAATAGCTTTCTACTTGGGTGAGTGTTTAGTATCATTGCTAAGCAAGAAACAATCATCAATATCCTTATCTACAGTCGATGCATAGTATATTGTAGCAACATGTTGTACACAGGTTCTATGGATGGAACAAAATCTAACAAATATACAGGTTGAGTATGATGATCCCATTCCAATCTATTGTGATAATACAAGTGCTATCAATATCTCAAATTATTTGATGTCACTGTACATTTTAACCTTATACAATATTATACTGCAAACTAATTTTCAATAAAAGAACAAAAAAGATACAATGGAAAATACAAAAATTGCACATATATTTCCCCCCTGGAAACCCAAACCCGGGAAAACCAACATATTCTATATTCATTCATATCATACATTGTTTACAATACAATATACATATAGGAGCTAGCAACATCCAAAACCATAACCCAATGATCTGGATTAGTCAACAACCCTAATTCCTTAACCAAAAATAGAAAACCATCGGTAAAAAACCATGTGCTGAAAAACCGCCCAACAATGGACACAAAAATTGAGATGACATGAAAAAATGTGGCAAAAAAGGCGACACAAAAATCAAGGCGACGTTAAAAATAGTCGTGCAAATAATAGAACACATACCCAATAGTCACTTAGTTAGAAAAGGTTATATTTCTAAAGTAACATTGAGTAATTAATTAAACAATGTGTTTTAAGTGACTTAAGTTTATAAAGTCTCTTTACTTTATTAAAAGGGTAAAAAGGTCCAAAAAAGGTTAACGAGGAAATAAAGGAGAATGAGGGCTCCCTCTCTCACTATGCATTGTTATTTTCTTAAACAAATTTGAGAGAGCTCTTGTGGCTTTGGATCTTGGGATGAAAAACCCTAGAGAAGATTGGAAGATTGGTTTTGGTGGTGAGACCATCCACCCTAGCTAGTTGAAGGGAGATCACTCAAATATTTTCACTATGCTTCATTGTGATGAATTTTTTCATTTATGTGGATGAGTTCTTTTTATTGTGGTCAATTTTCCATTACTTGGTAGTTGAGGCTTCTTTGGTAGAGGTCGATTTTGTTTGAGGAAGGTGAGTTGGGGTTTTTGGCTACATTTCTTTTGTGATAGGTTGAATATTTCATCTTGGTGGGTGAGTTTATTTGTGGGAGGGTTGATTTTACTCTTGTTGGGTCGATTTCCTTCATTGGGACCGAGTTTCTTAGTGTGGGGATGAGTTATTGGTTGAGGGGGATTATTTTCCTATTTGTTGGGTGAGTTATAGACTATTAGAGGTCAAGTTTGTCTAAGAGGATGAGTTTTTATCTTGCTGGGAAGTGATACCCTGCTATGGGTCGATTCTCTTACCATTGGGTCAAAGTCTATTCTTCTAGCTGATTTCTAGTGTGGGGGAGTTCACCTCATTTGTGGCTGCTATAACTCTTCTATTGAGGGTGAGTTTTCTGCTGCTAGAAGGGTCAAATGCAAGGGGCTACCACCTACAAGACTATTCCTTAGTTTCTGAGCTAGTGTTCATGCTATGCTGGGCCGAGTTCCTTTCCTACAAGAATGATATCTTCTACTGAAGATTGTTGCACCTTATCGACACTTACATGAAGATTTATCTTGGCATTTTTGTAGAGACATCATTCAAAAAAATATACCAAGTTCATTATTTATTGCTTATGTATTGTTGCTGGGATTTTCCCAATGCATTTAATCTATCTTAAATATTAATGGAATAAAATCTTTGAGTCTAGATATCCGTGTTTTTGTAAATCCGACCTTCAATGATATTTATATTGTTGTTGTTGTGGTATTATTAAGTTGTTTTCCTTTGGTATATTGCTGTAATAATTTAAATGTGATATGGAAGATATGTGTGGCATCCAAACCTCAATATTTCCATGAAACTACATGTAACAAACCACACAACAAGACCCTAAATGAAACAACAACAGGTAAAGGGTTTATTTGGGCTTTTAGAGTGTGTCTTCAAGGTGTTTGATGAAATTCATCACCCATAAATATACAAAAGTGCTACAACAATAAGGGAAAATTGTGACAGTGGTAGAATAGGGACATTAAATTTAGGTTATGAAGAAACTAAGCTTGACATGGGTTTTAAATTTAAATTCAAATCCAGAGGGGGGTAGGGTATGTATACTTTAGTAGACTTTACCAGTCAAATCGTTGGGCGAAGGGGGTCCCTTGTCCCACAAACAAGGGGGTATCATACACCAATTTGGTGTGTTGGCTTGGTTGTGACCTTAAAAATAAATTATTATTATTATTATTATTATTATATCTTTTTCATGCCTTAGGCACTAGTTCCAATGCAAAAAATGGGCGGGAGATAATTGTCATATCGGTGACCAAGAGCTGTTTGGTGCCAGTCACATGCTCTGTATATCGGTGTAGAAGAGTTAGTGGTCTCTGGTGTATTGGTAAACTTTAGATGAATGACGTCGATACATAAATGTTTTGAGAGAGAAGTTGTTGATGGTTGGGCTCTTCTTATATCAACGTACGAAGCGTTATCATCGCTGATACATGAAGTCAATTCTTTGTTGAAAACCTCTAAGTGTTTCCATTCTCGTGTATTGGAAATGATGAAGGGGTGAAGGATGATGTGTCAGCCAATTTATTTTTATTGACGTTGATATGTCAAGAAGAACACACCAAAACTCGAGGTATCATGTGTATCAGAGGTAATGGTGAGATGAATGTTGGTGTGTCAGCGACCACAAATTTAATGGTGTCGATACACAAAGGTTTAAATAAAAAAAAATTCTAAGTGTCGGGAACTTTTTGATATCAGCGAGGAAGAGTTTAAAATGTCGATACTAGCTGTATCAGTGAGGAAAATGTTTCCTCACCGATATAGCCAAAATTAATGAGCTAAGAAGGCTAGAAAAACTTTAAGTAAAAATATTGGAAGAAGTTGAGTCAAAGATCACGAATACAATTAACTTCAACGACAAGGTGAAAGAGTATCGAGACATAAAAATTAGGGGCCCTATTTCTTTAGGAACTTACTCTTTGAGAAATGAACAAAGAAAAAGGGAAGCTATTGGTGCCTGCGCAATACATGGTTGTATTTGACTGAATTTATACAATCATATCTTTGTAGACRAATTRTGATTTTTTCACTCCTTTCCTCATAACCATTCCATCCCATTGAGAGTTTACTATAGGTATCTTAAGTTCATTTCAAACAAGACCTAAATATTTCATTTAAGGGCCTACTTCACATCATATGCATTCTACCTCTTATGTTCCAAKATACTTTATTTTGTATGATCTGGTAGCAAGGTTTTGGGTATTWTTTTGATCATAGGTTGGCTTCATACTTCCCAAGCTTGGTTGTTCCAAGTTTCCTTTTATATCAATTGCAAGACTTCAAGATAAATTTTCAAGCCTTTTCTCTTACCCCCCGAAGCCACAAGTTATATAGCATGTTCCTCCATAAACAATAACCTTTTGTAATTATAATTAAGAAGTCAGACCATATTTGTGTTTTTGAATTTATGGTGATCATCTCATAATTTAAAATAATAAGGATATGATCCAAAATGGAGGCAGTATATCATGTTTAGATATAAAAGACTCTTGCAATATTTTTCCTTCATAACAACAAGTCATTTAGTAATTAAATTGCTTCATGGACATGTTTGGATTTTTACATCATAATACAAAGGTTGAAAAAGTCAAAAGGATGTCTGGGGAAAAGGCTATAAGATTATAAAAGTGGGAATGTACCAATGATAGTGTTTTAAAGCCCTAGGGAAAATCAGAATTGGGACTTGTTAAACACTGTAAAGAATAACTTTGACTCCATGATTATGATTTGATAAAAACTTGTGCCCAATGATCTGTGTCTACTAATGGGTTAATCTCTTATACTCACAATTAAAATGATCTGAAACTACACAAGTCCATTTGATTCTTAGACTGAGGGATTTTTGAGTTTTGTATGCACATAATAAAATGGTATACAACATTGACAAGGTAACCTTACAACCAACTATATAATTGTGTGATTATTGTTTCTCTACTAGATATATTCCCTTCAAGTTCCATCAACATATATTTTAAGTATGGTTTCATGCAAGACATATTTTGAAGACCTGAGAGATTATACTTGTTACCCCACTTTCAGGATTATTTCATAAGTGGTTTATTATAAGAAGGTGACAATTTTAGTTGTCATTCTACATATGATGTTCCCAACTCAGGGAAAAGTTACAGAGTGATAGCTCTATAACATATATTTACATAATATATAGGTTTGAGTGTGCTACCATCTGCGTGAAAAGTTATGATTCTGAAATGACAAGCTTGAGAAAATTTGTTACTTTTCCAATGGTATTTCGTAGCTGAAATTAATTCCATCTTGCAACTGTGGCTACCCATCCCAAATCCCATACTCTTATTGTATATCAAGTCTTTTGCAACAACATTTCAAGAGTTATTTTTGTATTTTCAACTTGAAGATGATCCACAAAACCCAACTGTCATTGTTGATAATGTTGGTGACAATGTTGGAGATATTGCTGGTACGAGATTAGATCTATTTGGGTCCTATGTTGAATATTCCTTTGCGGCTCTGGTTGTTTCATCCATATCATCATTTGGAAACTCTCACAATCTTACTACCATGTTCTACCCCTTTATCACTAGTTCAATGGGTATCATTTCCTGTTTAATCACAACTCTATTTGCAACTAACATATTTGAGATCAATGCTGTGAAGGAAATTGAGTCTGCACTAAAAACAAATATTATTATTTCGATAGTATAGATGACTATTGACATTTTTGTTGTAAGTTTAGTTGCATCGCCTTCATCTTTTACCATCTTCAATTTTGGTGCCTAGAAGGTACTTGTGGAAATTTTTGACTAGGTGAAAAGATGGCATTGATATGGTCCAAGATGAGTACTAGATTTCCAATAGAAATATATTCAACAATGAAGGCCCAACATTATCTTTCATTTTTTAGGCTTGATATTGGTATTCATAAAAATATTACTCATGTTCTTGTACATGAAAAGGGGGAAAACAATGATAAATAGAATGGAGCATAAATCCAAGTTACAATTGGAGGAAATTGGACACTTATGATTCAAAGATAATACAATATATGCACCAAATGATTGTAGTAACACCATAGGATCAGTTTCTATTCCAATACATTTCAACAACAATAGAAAAGAATGTCAAAATAAGATTTTCACAAAGGGAAAATGTTGTGCCTCTAATACCTATTGAAACAAACTATCATCCTTCTATTGTATATCTATTATTTATCGAGTGACTTATTGTAGAGACATCGAAGCAAACCTTTATCTAGTTTCTCCAACATGAGTTTGTTAATATCAAAAAATACTATGTTGTTCGATTAGTTGGTGAGATGGGTCTAGACTTTACTCTAAAAATTGGTGTGAAATCTCTCTCATCTCAACAAAACGTTTGAGTCCATCAACTCTTTTGGTAAGCTAAGTTTGGTGATCCTAGTGGTGATTGTATTAGTCTTGTAGGGGAATACAATATTCATCTTGGGATCATAAAAGAGCTACATCCAGACATGGTTGTGACATATGAGGGCTGTGCAGTCCAAACATTTTTAAATTTCATATATTTATTGTGGATGCGGGGGCTAGTCTAGGTGGAAAATATGTCAAGTAGGGAATCGATGCATTTAGATTTGCAAATTGCATTCCATTTTTGTTTGAACGAGGAGCATATGTCATCAAAAGGACTGATATGGAGCAGATCAATTGGAACAACTGTAATATTAATCAGACATAATATAAGATTGGTTTTTTTGTGAGAATTTTAAGTACCAAGATCCCTTTCAAGGGATTTGGAAAATAATATTTTGGAGAGGACATAAAAAAAATAACGAGATCGATGAGGTATATGCATAGATGAATCTACAACCCATGAACAACTGCAATAAGGATGATATATTATCATCTAATCTTAGACTTAAGTAAAGCATGTTGGAGTTACTTCACACAAACCTAGGATTTCTTTTTCCTAAGGTTTTTCCTTGTTTATTAGTCATTATCCAATCTCCTATATTTTAGGGGAGAATATTCCACCTGGAGAATATTCTCTTTCAGTTGACACTTTAGTTTGACTAGTTGAGTTGAGTTTAGATGCTACATTGGTTTTGTCACCATGCAACATTGGGATCATCACCATGATAATTTGACCTTGCCTTGGTATCATCACCAGACTGACACATTACCCTTTATTCCCTAAGTTAACTCCTCACTACTCTCTGTTTAGTTAGTTAACTGAAGACTAGTTGACTAGTTAACTCAACTAGGTGGTAGTTCACTCTCGTAATTGCCTGAGAGACTAGAATAGGTGGAAGTTCACTCCCATAACTTCCTGAGAGACTAGAATAGGTGGAAGTTCACTCTCGTAACTACTGGTGTGTGTCCATATCAATCTAGACCACCACTATGGCACATTTTTTCTTCTCCAGTGTGCACTCATTGAGTTATACAGAGTATATCATGTGTAAATTATTCATTATTCACAACGGTTAATGATAATTCTTTCATTCTTGATCTCCTTCTTCTTCTTTCTCCTATTCTATCTGAAAATGTGTGTATTATTGTTTAGATATATATATTCTGTGTAGGTTCAACACATTTACATGGTATCAGAGCCGATAGACTACTAAGAAAAAGATACACCAAATTTTTTTGCAGGTACAAAATATTGAAGACAACAAAAATTGGATTTCCAAAAAGAATTCATTCTTATACCTTACAAATATTTTGCATGGAAGGAGAAAATATCCACACATATTCAAACTAGAGAGTTTTACAGATTAACCTTGAATATAGATACAGAACCGACATCATCCATATAAAAACACAAGTACTTAAATCGCATGGATGAGGCACTGAGAACAATTTGCAGTCTTATTTCTCCCGATCTCCTTTTTCACATATCTTCCTATAAGACTCCCAATGAAGACTAGACTAACTTGGAATGAATCTTTGGAAAATAGTATGAGATGAGGGGACACATGCTGGAGGTGGAGCTACTCACATTGGATCCAAAACTCTTCGGCAATATCCAAGATTTAGTTACAAAATTCAAGGATTTACTGTCATAACTCAAAGCTTGCGGGGTTGATAAATCGAAGGAGGAGAAAAAAATTGTTCTCACCATTTTATCCAAGATTTGTCTTGAATTCTCAGTATTCGTATCCACATTCCATTATTCCAGATTCACCTTCAGAGCCACCTGGAAGATGCCTTCTCTTGAGGAATTTATCGAATCTCTGACATAAGAGAAAACCAAGCTCATCAACATGGGCACAATCAAAGGCCCAAGGGCGCATGCACTCACTGTGCATGATGGTAGCCACAAATATAAGAAATATAAATATAAAGATAAATGGAAATCTCATGCACATCCGAAGAAGGAAGGATACACAAAACCTTTCATCGATGCCTCTAGATCCAAAGGAGAAAAGGGAAGAAAAGGGGAGAAATGCACATACTTTCACAAAGGATTCCATTCGGAATATGCATGCATGCAAAAACAAATAGATTTGATGTCTCAAATACTTCAAAAAAACAACCTTGGATATCAAATCCCCGAGGGTGCCAAAAAGAAGAAGCCAGAAGATACAAATTCCAAGAAAGGCAATTCTAGCCATGCCTTGATTGCCATCAAATCCTCCCCCGATGCTTGGATCATTGATTTAGGAGCATCACATCACATGGATGCCTCAAAAGAAGTATATTATTATTTGGATGCATGTAAATTTCCTCCCATTCTGATGGGGGACAAATATTCTATCTAAGTCATCGACAAAGGAAGGATTGAACTCACCAACGGAAGCTTCGAGAATGTGTTGGACGTTCCCAAACTTTTTGTCAAACTTCTCTCTGTGTATTAGATGACGAATTCTAACACCGGAAATAAATTCATATTCACACCCAATTCCATGGACATCTACGACATGAAAACCAACTCCAAGGTTGCTACTAGTGAGGTAAATCATCAATCTAGATTGTATACATTTTCTGAATTCATTGAACCTGATTCTGCTTTACTGCTTACTCATGCTGATGAAAGTAGTAGGATATGGCACAAAAGGTTTGGAAATTTGAATTTTAGATATTCAACAACTTAGCAAGAAAATATTGGTTGATGGTCTACCAGACATCCATTTATCCAAGGGAGTATGTGAGGGATGTGTTCTCGGAAAACACCCTCAAGAGAAATTCGACAAAGGAAAGTCTTAGCAAGCTTCCACACCTTTAGATATGATCCACAATGACCTTATGGGTCCTTTTCCACATCCATCCATCAACAAAGAGAGGTTTTTTCTCATTTTTGTTGATTATTTCTCATGTTTTACATAGATCTACTTTCTCAGGAAAACATCTGAGGTCTTTCAACACCTCAAAGATTTCAAAGCCTTGGTTGAGACACAGTCCGGAAAGAAGATCAAAGTTCTTCGAATTGATAATGGGGGAGATTATGTAAATCATGAGATCCATAATATTTTCCATGAGGCGGGGATTTAGTTGCAGCACATAGTTCCCTATACTCTACAGCAAAACAGATTTGTTGAGCGGAAAAACCGATCTCTAAAGGAGATGGAATCTTGCATGTTGCAGGCAAAGTCTCTACCACAGAGACTATCGGGTGAAGAAATTAATTGTGCAACATACATCCAAAATAGATCTCCCCATACATGTTTCAAGGATAAGACCCCCTATGAGGCTTGGAGTGGCCTCAAACTGGAAGTGACCCACTTTCTCATTTTTGGTTCACGTGCATGGGCCATGATTCCCTCTGAAAAGAGGAAGGCACTTGATCCATAGAGCACTGAGTGAATTTTAGTTGGATACCCTGATGGTGTGAATGGATATAGACTTATTGACATTTCCTTAGACCGACTCATCATTGAGTGAAGTGTCCAATTCGAGGAAAGTGTCTTGCAGATACCTCAATAGTCACATGTAGACACCTTCACTCTTCCACCTGTTCAAGATGATGAGCATGCACATGTCGACTATTATTCAGATGAGAGTTATAATTCATAGGACTCAGATGATTCAAATTGAGAGTCAGTACATTCATATGTAGAGTCAGAGAATCCATATGCAGTTGCAGAGCCAGAGCAGAGGCCCAAATCGGCACAGACTACTCTTCAGGATTTAGGGGATCTCATTGGTGATCCAGCTGATACTAGGAGGAATCGATCTGATTTTGAGGAGCCTCCTATTTCACTCACTACCACTGAACCATTTCCTTCCAAGAATATTTTCTTGGTTCAATCTTCAGATCCACAGTCTTATGGCGAGGCTGTTGGAAGTCCCTTTTGGGAATCCACCATGTAGGAGGAGTACAAATCCCTCCTCGAGAACCAGACTTGGGATCTGGTTCCCCTTCCTTCTGGGAGGAAACTTGTCAGATGCATATGGGTCTATAGGACCAAGAGTGAAGTGGATGGAAATATTAGCAGATACAAAGCCATGATTGTTTCCAAAGGCTTTCAACAGGTGCATGGTATTGTCTATGATGATACCTTCGCTCCAGTAGTGAAGATGGATTCCATACGATTGGCACTTTCCATTGCGGTAGCCAAGGGATGGGAAGTCCATCAGATGGACATGAAGAATGAATTTCTCCACGGTGATCTCTCTGAGGATATCTACATGGAGCAACCCGAGGGATTTATGAAGGACTCATGTTTGGTCTGTCGAATGAAGAAGTCCCCTTATGGCCTCAAGCAGGCTCCAAGGACATGGTATGCCAAGATGGATTCCTACCTGCTGTCATAGAAATTTTTATGTTGTAAATTAGACCCGAATGTCTACATGCTTAGGATGATTGATTCACTTATACTCTTAGTTTTTTATGTTGATGAATTGTTGATCACTGGTTGCTTGAATTCAATGATTGATGTAGTCAAGATGATTCTACATGACAGGTTTTTTATGACGGACATGGGTCCGCTACACTTCTTCCTTGGACTTGAGATCAGTCATGATGCATCAGGCATCAATCTTGGAAAAAGTATGCACAATATCTCCTTGAGATATTTCACATGATAGACTGCAAGTATGCTCCGACTCCTTTCCTATCAGGAGTCAAACTTGAGGATGGCAGAGAGACTCCACTGGTTGAAAACACATTGTATATACAACTAGTATGGATATTGTTTTATCTCACACACTCCAGACCAGACCTCTCATAATCATTTGGCATGGTTTCCAGGTTCGTGCAGGAGCCACAACATTGGAAAGCTGCAAAGCATATCCTTCGATACGTATAAGGCATCGTCACCTTTGGCATTCATTATGTAGTAGACTATACATTATATCTCATCGGGTTTACAGATTCCGACTGGGCTGGCGATAGCACTGATCACAAGTCCACATGTGGTTACTCACTCATTCTTGGTTTTGGGCCTATCTGTTGGTCGAGCAAGAATAAATATTCCATTTCTCTATCTTCAGCCGAGGCAGAGTACAGAGGGGTAGTTAACATAACCATTCAGGCTATTTGGATACAACATTTTTCCATTGATTTGGGCATTCAGTTTCACGCCCGATCATCATCTGGTGTGACAACCAGAGCACTCTGAAGTTATGTAGAGATCCAGTTAAGAGGCAACGGATGAAGCAGATCGAGATCCACGTGCACTACATCTAGGACTTAGTACATGAGGGGATCATCAACTTATAGTTATGTCCTTCAGTAGAACATATGACAGACATCTTCACCAAGACCTTCACTAAGAAGAAATTCCATTCTCTATGAAGTCATTGTTGGTGCGGGTTTGTTCAGACTAGAGTCCTTCTCAAGTTACCAACAAAAGGAACCATGTAGTCTAGAGCGTTGTCATTTTCATCTCCTCTGAAGAGAAGAAGTCTCATCTGAAGCACTGCTGATACAGAGAGATAGTGAAGGGTAGGGAGAAGAATACAGAAGATCCATAGAGGGTTCATAACTTACTTCATTCCTTACACAATCAACATTATCAGATCAGAAACACCTAAATGAAAGAACCAAACCTACTGGTATTGTGAGCATCAGTTAACCATAAGAGCAACAATTGTAACTCATAAGCTATACATGAAGACTGAAATGCATAAGAAACAATGTAAAGACACATCCGATTTGAAAATTTAACCCTTCTTTATATCATCATTAGAGGTCTTTCTTACATCACAGTCTTAGCATTAAATGGAAAGTACAATCTAGATTCTTGGCTCCGGCTCTTGGCCACAGAGTCCTGATCTCCCAGCTAGCAGGTTGCATTCATTACAGACTCTACTCTTCTTGATCTACCCCAAACACCTTGGGCAATTCCCACAGACATAACTCTGATAGACACTATTCAACCTAACAATATCAGCTAATGAACAAAATGAATGAGCGAACTCATCACTCGACTGAACCAACCAACAAAATCAAATTCCATCTACTACAACAAAAACCTCCATTTTACAATTATATTTTGTCCGATATTCTGTTGTTTGGATGTTGTTGCGCTGGCTTCCGCCACTGTTTTTTGTTGTTCTTCCTTCCGGCCTCTGATGAAGGTTGTGCGATCAACACCTACACAATTATTTTCTCAAAAACAAAGGGCCCAATAGGCTCCGACCACAACCCTTGACTCATCCTCGAGTCAAGCATTTTTTTCCTCCACATTCTCCAGGAGCAGATGTTTCTTTCCCTTATCTAGATTTTCCTCCTCTTTGAGATCTTCTGTTTGTGTGTTTTCTTCCTTCACTTCCTCAAACGAAGGGCCCAATTTTGGAACGCGCTCTAATGCTCTGTGCTTTACTCCATGGAAGCTTTCAACTTTGTCTTTCCATTTTTGGGTAAGGAGTGATGCTTTGGCCAAGAATTGTTGGATCATTTCTTTTCTGTACTCTTTTGGCCTAGCTGCAACCAACGAGTTCCATTCGGAGTTAGTTGTTGCATCGACCGGGTGCATCTTCATATAGGCGGTTTGAATCACTGTTTAAAAATCGCGCAACTCTTTCTTGGCTACGGACTGTGCTTCATAGAAGGAATTTAGTTTGTTGTCCACCTGCTGAATTTGGTCAAACTTTTGTTGCTGCTCCATGGGGTCCATTGTGACCGCAAATTCCTTGTTGAGAACCTGGATCTTTGTGCTCGCTTCCTCCAAGATTTGATTTCGGTGACCTATGATACCCATCCAATCGGTGACTTCCTTAAATATTCTGGTGTAGTCCGCGGTCTTTTTGTGTAGTGCCACTCGAGCATTATTACATTGCAATATTATCCTATGCATTTGTTCCTGCAACTGCCGAGGTTGTTCTTCTGCTTCTTGCTAGACTTGTTGTAACTTTGCTTGTATCTTCTCTGTGCGTGTTGCGCGCTGTGTCCATGCCATTTGTATCAGTTCAATTTGTTGCTCTGGTTTTGTTATCTCGCTGGCTTCTGGTAAGTTGGGCGCAACCTTTCGGATCTTGGTCCAGGCTTCTGCAAGTTTTTCCCGGACCTTTTCCAGTTTGCACTGGGATAGGATCCTGCCATGTTTTTCCTTTGTTCTACATGCTTGTTCAACTAATCGTTCTTTTTGGGGGAGCTTAGTTGAGCTCGCGACATCCTGGAGTCTTTTCTCTAGTTGGTCTGTGGAGGCTCTGATTAGCCCAAATAATTGCGATGTTGGCCACTATACCAGGTTTGTAGCTGGGGATCTGCATCAATAGGTGCTCTCATCTGTAGGGGAAGTCCGCTAGCCATTGAGTGGCCAGAACGGGTTTCTACCTCCTCCTCTATATGTGGTGCTAGTGTGATCCTCAATCTTAGATCTTTGGGCAGGAGTGACAATGCTCTACTCTAGTGATGCAGAGTTGCATCAATTCTGCAAATTGCTGGGGGTTTTGGAGGACTTGCTCCATTTGTTCTTGAATGGTTGTTGTATCCTGTGTCATTGTTGAATCTAGTTCTTTGAGCACATCTGGTATCTTCGTGTCCTCTTATAATTCTGCATCATGCATCATGGTTTATTGGGCCTCCTCACCCTTAGGTGGTGAGGTGATTTGCTGGTCACGGTCAGCTTCCGACACTTTTGTGCTTTTGGCGGATTCATCCTGTGATGATGACTCATGTTGTTGTTCTTGGGTGCTTGGGTTCGAAACATCTAGTATTGTGCTTTGCTTCGGGGCTTTGGGGTCAAGGTTTGAATTTTCTGAGCTGGGCTTGGGGAATTAACTGGTTTTCTATGGGGTTTGTCACCCCTTTGTCTCTGGGTGGTGAAACTGCATTAGCTCTGAAGTTGTGGTCTAATGTGGGGTGGCGGTGAGGAGATTTGTTAGTTGGAGTGGTGGTGGAGGTTTCTCAACAATGGGTGTGGACATGAATGGTTCAGGCTCTGGGTCATCCTAGATATCAATGATAGGGGTGGCTTTGGTTGTGTCATGGGTGAGAGGAGTGGCATATGCAAGGGGTTGTGGGTTTAGGGGTTTGTGTGGCGGGACCACAGTTCTCTTCTTCTTTTGTAATAGTTCGGTCCCAAACACTACGCCCAGGATATGGTTAACATGCGCTCCTAATAGCACGGCGTTGTTTGTCAGCTTACGGCGGGCTGCTCTTTCAATTCGCACCAACAACTATTCTTCTTCCTCCTCCTTGGATTCATTCTATACTGACACATCTAGCTTCTTCTGTTTAGGACCTGAGCTCAGTCCCTCTACTGCTTCTTTGTCTTTCTTCTTGAGCAGCTCGACTGGCAGAATATAATGCATGCCTATTTTTCATGGGCCGCATTTAACTCATGGCCATGACATGACCTCTTTGTTGAAATCTTCTTCATCCAGGTAAAAAGGTAGCATCCGTGTGTGAAAACATTCATGGCTAGCATGCCTCGGCCAGACGAATGTACATTGTCGGTTTATGCGGAATGCAATATTACTCATGTTATTATTGAGGATCTCCTATGGGATGCATGGCCTCTATGTTGCATTGTTGGGCGTTGTGTTTTCTGAGTCTGGTTTGGATTGCCATGGCTCAAACATTTTCGCTAGACGCCCTTTGTCTGGTATTGTTGGTTGTCGGTCCACTGGTGACTTCCACTTGAGCATTGCGAATTCCACAAGTAGGTATTCATAGGTAAAGGTGCCTCCTTTCTCTTGTGCCTCCTCACAAGCTACAAGTAGTTCCTCCAGTAGGAAACTACACTAGTTAAATACTTCTCCCTGACTGTAAAAGTTGGCAATAGATAGGGCATCCAGGGTGCATTCTTATTTATAGTAGAACCTCATAACCTTGCTGGCTATGGCATAGCAGCCAGACCAGACTAGTTTGGGTAATATTGGCTTGATGACTGTTGTGCGTCTGCCTCGCTTGGTGTTAAAATTCTCGTACAGGCTAAGTTCGCCTTTCTTCTTCCCATGCTTACCAGGTCCCTACAATCCTTTTGACACATCCTCTCCTTTGGAGGATAGTCTAGTAATTTGAGAGATGTCCTGTGCATGGATTAGATAACTTTTATCCAACCATAGGCTTCAATCATGCACTCTGTTTATCAAAAACATTTTGCAGCGTGCAATGTCTCCTGTGGTGCCGAAGACTGGTAAGTCTCTAAGGTTCATGATGGTGGAGTTAAACAAATTAATGAACTCATTTTTCGGTATAAAATGTATATCTCCAGTTCCATTCGAGGTTAACTCCCAAAAGACATCTGGGTGCATCTGTAGAAACAAAGCTGAATCTGTGAGGTCAAGCATCTTGACATGCTCTATCTTCCCTTTGAGGTCTCCTATGGTCTTGACCTGAGGATCGCATATTTCGTCTGGTACTAATTCTTTCGACATGTCACTTAGGCTTATTGTATCTCTCAACATTCACACGTCTAGGATATGTATTCGGCTTTTGCAAAGGTCTTTACTGGTTCACAATGATGCATGTGGAAGTAACTATGCTCGGTTATAGAAACAATACATTCTCGGCTAAGTTCTGAGAGTCTTTTATCTAGATTTAATGGGTAAGTTTTAACAATAATTGCTCCTCATGATGAATGGATGGACGTGATGGGGTGTGAGTTGTCCGATGAGACATTTTAATCAAGGGAAATTCGATTGGGTGATATGAGTATTTACTAGTTTGAGTGGAATAGGGACATGGCCGAATTGAGACTTTTCTATTTGACGGGTGGGTGTCTCAGCGCAAAGTTCTATGTCATCTTGGTATAATGCGACTTTATGTCTTAACGTGCGACAATCGGGGTGCCAGACTAGTAATAATGGTTGTGACTAGATTGGGTGTGCGTGGCTTTTAACTCTGATTAGATTTGGATTCAGGGTACCTCCAACCACAAGGGTTGTCCCTGTCATCCTTAACATCGGATATTACTGGAATTTTTCATGCTTCAGGTTCTATACTGTTGGGTCATTAATTATGTATAAACAAACACTTAAACAAAACAGATAAACTATGTATTGTGGCGCAATACTGCGTGCATGGATATTATTAACTGAATTTACAAAATTCCATAAAGAAAACAAAACTCAAATATAACTATTGTACAAGCTCTGTCGGATTGGAGAAACTCCCATTGTTCTTAGTTTCGATATAGGTAGGATTTTAGGCGAGCGTCATTCACCCATCCCAGTCATAGCATACCATCCAGTTTCTCAAGTTGGACGGCTCCTGATGGTCGGATTTCCACCACTATGAAGGGTCCCAACCAATGCATGCGTAGCTTTCCAGGGTGCATCTGGTATCGACTTTCGTAGAGTAGCACCTTGTCTCCTTGTGCAAATACCTTGGTCTTGATGTGTTGGTCATGCCAAGATTTTTTCCTTACCTTTTCAACCGACTGATGGAAATCGGCTAGAAATCTGGTTTCGTCAAGTTCTTGTAACTCCGCAAGTCTCTGTTCCACTGATTCTTCGTCTGTCATACACGCGGCTTGTGAAATGTACAGACTTGGTGTGATGAACTCTGCGGGCAACACTGACTCTTTTTCGTAAACCAACTGGAACAATGTATATCGGTGGAGTTTCTTTGTAGTTTTCTTGTATGCCCATAATACTGTTGGAACTCTCTCATCCTAGTCCTCTCGGTTTTCTCAACAGACCTTTGCTAGCCCCTTTTCTAGGATTTTGTTGAAGGCTTCAACTGTTCCGTTGGCCTGTGGGTGATAAGGACTGCTCTTGTGATGATGAATCAAAAATTCAGTAGTAAGTGTTGTTATAGTGCTGCTAATGAAGTGAGCTCCCTGATCATTGGTTAGGCTCCTTGGACATCTGAAGCAGGTAATGATATTCTCAAAAATGAACCTAGCAGTCGTATCCATTGAACAATCCTGTACCGCTTTTTCTTCGACCCAAAGAGTAAGGTAGTCAGTTGCGGTAATGATGTACCTTTCCTTCGAATGTTTGGATATGGGGTTGATGGGCCCAATGAAGTCAACTGCCCATTTCTCAGATGCCTGTAGATCTCTAACTGATTGAAGTGGTAATTCATCTTGGCATGATGGTTTTCCCACTTGTTGACAAATGTCGCACGATCTAGCGTATGCTTTTTCATCCTTGAAAAGTGTTGCCCACCAAAGTCCTTTCTGTAGAGATTTCTATGTCATTTCCTTTCCTCCTACGTGTCCTCCTGCAATTCCCTGATGGAATTCCCAGAGTATATCCCTATACTGTCTAACCCTAGTTTATACAGTTGTCCAGAGATCAACTAGTAATTTGCTTTTCTGACAACCATATGGCATTTCTGAGTTGCGGAATATGTTTCAGGGAAGGCCCCTATGTCCTCCAGGTATTCTGGAATTGCCTCGATCCTAAACAAAGGTGCATCTAGGAGATTATCATCAACTGCTCTGCCAATTTCTCCCGACTCTAGTATGGATAGATGGTCGGGTCCAACATTGCATCATCCTAGCTTGAAGATGACTTCAAAAGAAAATTCCTGAAATAACAACAGCCATCTGCAAATTCTTCCTTCCAACATAGGTTTGTTAACTAGGTATTTTAGTGTTGAATGATCAGTAAAGAATTTGAGATGAGATCCTAATAGATAATGTCTAAATTTCTATAAAGCGTAGATCATTGCTAAGCCTTTCCGTTCGGTCATTGTATAGTTGTGCTCTACTTGTGACATCTTCCAACTTGCAAAATATATGGGGTGATCCATAGCTCCATCTCCTGGTTGTGTTAAAATAGATCCTAAGGAAATCCCTAAGGCCTCCACATGGATGTGAAATTATTTCTCCCAATTTGGAAATATCAGAATCGACGCTATGATGATTTTTTCCTTAAGTGTTTCGAATGCTTTTTCACACTCAGGAGTCCATGGGAACGTTTCATCCTTTTTCAGGAGGTTTTCCAGAGGTGCGGTAATGTTGTCATATCTTCGGATGAACCAATGGTAGTACCCTATGTGTCCAAGTGTGGATCACAGTTGTTTAGCACTCGTGGGTAGAGGCATATTCACAATGAACGCTACTTTAACTGGGTCTACTAATACTCCTTCTCAACAGACTATGTGGCCCAAAAAAAATTCGTGTGGCACACAAAAAATACACTTCCTGAGGTTTAGTGAGATTTGTAATTCTCTGCATCTGTCGAACATTAGCCTCAGTAGTGATACATGTTCCTTGAGCAGGATATATATTTTCCAATCATCCATATAGACTTATATGAACTTGTGAATGAACTCTCTAAAATATGCTATCATGATCCTGGAGAAAACTGTAGGGGCATTATTTAGACCAAATGGCATGACATTATATGCAAACGATCCCCATTCAGTGATGAAGGTGGTTTTTATATTGTCCTCTTTAGCAATCCTAACTTGATGGTATCCTAAGAATCCATCTGTAAATGAATATGCTTCCTTTCCCACAACCCGTTCTAGGACCTCATCGGTAAAGGGTGTTGGGATAGGGTTGTGCACACAGACAGAGTTGAGGCTTCTGTAGTCTACACATACTCTAATGTCTTCTGTGTCTTTCTTGTTTTGAATGACTATCGGGATGACCAATTTTGATTCTTCTACTGGAAAAATAAGACTGGCTTCTAACATATTATCAATCTCCTTTTTAACCTTTTCTTTTACTCTCAGTTTAAGATGGTATGGCCTATGTCTGACAGGCTTGGATCCTGGTTTTAGCTCAATCTTCATTTCACCCAAAACTCCTTTGATTCCTTTAATTCTGAGAAAGTCTTCGGGAACAAGTCTTTGTATTCTCATAGTAAGGCCTATATTTCTTGATTGGTTTTCTCATCCCAGTAATCGCCTACCAAGGATATCTTGGGTTTCTCTTTGGTCCCTATGTTAAATCTCTATAGTTTTAACAGGTTATTGCAGGAACTATCGATCTCGCTAGGTATGGTGTTTTGGATTTCTCTATTTCCCTCAGTTTCATTGATGGTTAGGTTTCTCAGTTCTTCTAATTCATCTAGGTTTTCTGAGGCTTTGCTAATCTGAAAGCATTATATAGGCTTTCCAGTCACAGATAAGTGGAGTTTGGTCTGAAATTCTTGGGTATGCCTGGAACATACTACAAAGTCTGATCTCTTGTCATTATTGGCTGTGAAAAGAAGTTATTTAGTCTTTTGTAGGATTGGTTCAAGCTCAGGGTACTTACTTGTAAACGAGAATTCTTTGCAAAATTGAGTTTCTAGTGTTCTCCAATCACTGGTCTGTCTTCTAGTTTCCTCATGTATAAACCAAGTTTTTAGAAGTGGGCCTAGGGAGTGGGGAAATACCTAAACCTAGAGAAGAGAGGGTATCTCCACAACCTTCCATGGTGTCACACACTGTTCTATGTGTATTCTCGGGTCTGATTCTTCGATGAACAGTTGCACGGCGTGGGTTTCCATCTGTATCTCTGTTTCTAGCTGTTCCTTATTCCAGAACATGTATTTGAGAACTTGCTTCACATCATCCCAAGTTCTATGTGTAGTTTTGTGCGTAGCCCACCATCTGGTGGTGTTGTTCTAGAAAGAAATATCTAGTACCTAGGTCTGAGGTGTCATCATATACTGGGTGTTCTCTGAATTCAGTCCCGACCCATCTGGTCATTGTGACAGTTGCACATCTTCTTGAGAATCATTCATGTGAAATTTGTTGCCAACTATCAAAAGCCAATTCTAAGTCCTCATTTTCTTATTGTATGCTTCTCCAGATTACTGATCCCGACTTTTATGGTGTACAACTGGTCTAAGTCTTCTCCTTCCATATTATTTTCTGTTGGTTCTATGTACTTGGGTCCTACATATGGGTCCAAAGGTTGAACTACCTTGATTCCTGTAGCCTTAAAAGTCATGGTTTCTTTCTTTAAGTCAATTACTACATAGTTTTCGTAGGCCCAATCGATGCCAAGTAGTGCAGGATAAGGGTCCTTATCTCCCATGATCTCAATGACTTCAAAGTCATCATCTGTCTTTACTCTTGCTACATCGATTTCCACGTTCTCCAATCTTCCTATGGGAAATATAAAGTATTGGTTTTCCATTCTTAGCTGAATTGGGGAGTATGTCAGTCTTGGTTTTCCTAGGGCTTCCCAAGTCTTCTTGGGTAGAATGTTCACATCTGATCCTAGGTCTAGCATGACATCCTTAATTTCAAAGTCATCTAACTGGGCTGTCAGTTAGAATTCTTTTCCAGTTCTGACTTTTCTTCATTGCACCCTCTGATGTACTCTTCTCAAGGAGGTTATCCCTAATATTTTCTTATGAGGTTCCTTCATTCCCTAAGACTAGGTACAAACCATTTTTCAACTTCTCTGTCAGTTGGTGATTCCCCAAAATGTCAGAGAATAATTGAAACCAGAGGTCGACTGCATTTTGATGTTGCTCAAGTTATCTTGGTATGCCTATAGGGTTTCTGCATGCAGGGGGTGACGCATGTACTTGTGCTATCTTAGAGTATATGACCGGTTGAGGGGGGTTCTCTATAAATTCTAACCTTGTACAATGTCTACTGTAAACAAATATTCAGAAAAGAATAGAAAAGATACAATGGAAAATGAAAACACTACACAGAGATTTTTCCCCTGGAAACCCAAATCGGGAAAACCGACATATATTATATTCATATATTGTGTTACATTGTTTACAATACAATATACATATAGGATCCAACGGCATCCAAAACCCTAACCCAATGACCTGGATTAGTCCAAAACCCTAATTCCTTAACCGGAAATAGAAAACCATCGGCAAAAAACCATGTGCCAAAAAACCACCTAAATATCATGTGGTCCCGGAAATATGTCGTCCCGGTCCAAAGAATATAACACATACCCAAGATTCTCTTATGTCTCATAACTAGGAATAATATGGAAGACTTCTATAACATCCTTAAAGAATTTTTTATTATTTTAGGGGGTCGTAACTATGTCCCGTAGGTGCTTCCTTCTGAATCTGAGGTAGAGCATCAACATCAACTCATGTCCTCACACCTCCTCGAGTGATGATGTTAAGATTCAACAATTGTCCTTTAGAAAACCTCTTGATCTCTAAACTAACAAGGTTAGTTCCTCTTTGCCTTACCTTGTCTTCCCATTTTTCAATTAGCTCTGGGCAATCTTCAGTTGCATGTCCGTTGGTTCTTCAATGAGAACACCATGGCCGCCTTGGGTGAGGACAGTCTCTAGCCAAGTGGCCCTTTTCATCACAGTTATAACATCTACTCGGTCCACTTCTCCCAGTTATTCCTCCTCTGAAGTCTCCTCGAGCTCCACCTCCTCGGCCTCGTCCTGGTCCCTAAGGGTTTTTGCTTACTCTGAACGTTGTTCAGTCTAACCTGTTCGCCAGTGCATCCAACGCCCTACATTGGTTGGTAGTATGCGTGGTTGAAGCGCAGAACTCACAATGGAATGTATTTTGTATCGTCAAATATTTCTGCATGATGGGGCACTATCATGGTCCATGCTTGTGGTTTCGACATATCTCACAATAATCTACCATTGGTGTTGTTTGGCCTCTTGGGAATGGATGATATGGGGAGGGATGATATGGGGAGGGATGGTGAAATGGTGGGCTCATTGATACTTGAAAAACTCCTCCTGTGGGTCCTGGTGGGGTTGCCATCAGATTCTATGGAGGTCCCATCCCTCTCCTTCATGGGCATTTGTTTGCCAAATGACCTTCCATATAACATCTAGTGCACCAAACCTATGGCCGTCCTGGTCTGGGTATTTTTAGTTCTTGAATATTTTCTATAAGGGTTGATATCTTTCCTTGTAGTTGCGCTAGATTCACATCTACTGGGGGTCAGGTTACTCTCAAGCTTCCAGGGTATCCCACCATCGATTCAATCTTCATTGATTGTTCCAAGGCATCTGTCAATGTGGCTATCCGCTGTTGTGTTAGGGGAATCCGAGTCAAAGGTAGTAGCCCCTGAATGTACCATTCCATTTGATGTTCTTTGTGGATTGGGTGTGCCAACCTCCCTATGCATCTTTGAACTTTTGGCTATATTCCCAGGCTGATTCACGTTCTCTCTGTTGGATTTTGCGCAACTCATACATAGCCTATTGTTTTGACTGGGGTAGTTTGAACTCTGCTATGAACCTTCTCCGTACCTAGACAAGGGTGAACACTTGACCTTGTGTCCCTCTAGATCTCCAGACGACTTCACACAAGAACTAGTGATGTTCAACGTCTTCATCTCCCTTACCCCAAAATTCTGGGTATTAGGCAATCGATCCTCCTGCATGGCTGGCCATTGTTGATCCTATTGTTCACATCAATGTGAACCCTAACAGTCCTACTTGCGATCTACTAGGGGATCCCAATATCCTCCCTGTACTCGCACTTCCTGGTTGTGACTGGTTAACTAATTACTAAACCAGAACTTGTATGAAAAGGTAGTATCGAACTTACTGCTTATATTGAGGGAAATTGGGGTACGGGTGATTCCGGGCTGGTGCCACTGGCTTCGGGGAATATTTCTTTGATCTGGGGGGTCTCGTTAGCTTCCACTGGGATGATCTCTTCGACTGGATTCCCGATCTCTCCTATTATTGGGATGAATCTTCTCTTTCTCCTTCAAGATTCATGCCAATTTCCTCTTCTCTTATATCTTCACTTCCTCCTTCTCATCCCACCTCCTGGGGACTTCTCTCTCTCCTTGCTTCTCTCTTGTTTAACCTTTCACTGTCCAGTCGTTCCTGTTTTCTCATTCTTTGCAGTTCTTCCATCTATCTTCCTTCTATCTCTCTCGATCGTCCTTCTTTCCTCAACTTTTCATACTGTCTTGTGGCTTTCTCGATCTTGTTGCACCACCACTTATCAGCTATGGAGACTCTCTTCAAGACTCGCTCATCTCTTGAATCTATTTCTTGTTGTTTCCCCCCCCATTTGTCGAAGAATCCTTCCCCTCTCTTTATGCCATGACTCTCACCCCATCTCACCCTACCCCAAGCAAGGGTGTTTACACTGCCATCTCGGTCGGGGACATAATCAACATCCCTTCCTCCACCAAGAAATCTTTAATCCACAAAGGGATCTCTCTTACAAGTCTTCCCCTTGCGCCTTTCTTGAAAATTTCCTCTGCTCATGAGAAAGACTGGTGGTTCTCAGCTGCAAATTCGATTATGTATCCTTCTATCATGGTGGTAACCCAAAAATCTACGGCCCTCGTGACTGGACAGTCCAGCCTCTGGAGTGTTGCTAACTTATCAGTGTCCCAGGCGTAGATCTTCTTGATCCGTTTGTGGAACTCTGGAGCTTCTTCGAGTCTCTTGATCCAGTGAAAAAATTCTTCCAGGAATTTAACCCAGAAAATTTCGTACTGGTCACTTGATCTTTCTGAGTAAAATATCGCTTCCCGAGCGACTCCCACCAATTTTCTTCCTAGCTCTGCTTCTTTCCATATGAAGGCGTTATAGTTTCTTTCCCACCATTGATCAATGCTATATATATGGATCGACGACAACATTCTTCCTACAAGTTCCCTTTTAATACGGGTCCCAACAATGAAACCATTTTGTTGGCACAGGTTTGTTCAGACCATGGTCCTTCTCAAGTTACGAACAAAAGCCACCATGTAGTCTAGAGCCCTGGCATTTTCATCTCCTCTGAAGAGAATAAGTCTCACCCAAAGCATTGCTGAGACAGAGGGATAGGGAAGGGTAGGGAGAAGACTACATAACATCCATGGAGGGTTCAGAACTTACTTCAGTCCTTACGCAATCAACATTATCATATCAAAAACACCTAAATGCAAGAACCAAAACTATTGTTATTGCGAGCATCAGTTAACCATAAGAGAAACAATTGTAACTCATAATCTATACATGAAGACTTAAATGCATAAGAAACATTGTAAAGACACATCATATTTGAAAATTTAACCCTTCTTTATATCATCATTAGAGATATTTCTTACATCACAGTCTCAACATTACATGGAAAGTATAGTCTAGATTCTTGGCTCCAGCTCTCAGCCATAGAGTCCTGATCTCCCAGCCAGTAGGTTGCATTCATTACAGACTCTACTCTTCTTGATCTACTCCAAAAACCTTGGGCAATGCCCACAAACATAACTCTGATAGACGATATTCGAACTAACAATATCAAATAATGACCAAAATGAATGAGCGAACTCATCACTCGACTGAACTGAGCAACAAAATCAAATTCCATCTACTACAACAACAACCTCCCTTTTACAATTATATTTTGTCCTATATTCTTTTGTTTGGCTGGTGTTGTGCTAGCTTCCAAAACTATTTTATGTTGTTCTTCCTTCCGACCTTCGATGGAGGTTGCGTGATCAACACTTGCACAATTCTTTTCTCAAAAACGAAGGGCCCAACAGTCGTCTTGGAGTGAAGGACATAATTTCCTAGAAACTATAGTTTTTCTTTTTACATAAATTGTACCTTGAGGGGGAGTTTTTCCCATGAAGTTTTCCGTCTTTCCTCACTTTATTTTAGTGTATCGTTTGTATTTGGGTACCTAACATGGCCTCATTGCTGGGACCCATTCTTTATTTTCACCATAGGGATGTTCAAGGGGGGTGTTGGAGTTACTTCACACACACCTAGGATTT
>ML782108.1:868059-879991 GCA_009831015.1 Picea engelmannii | reverse complement strand
TCATTTCTTGTCCCTTTTGTCTATTTGGCTTGTATCTCAATCAAATGTCTTGTCTTGGGCAGGTTTAACATTGTCTTGTAGGTACACAACACTTTGGGAACCTCCCCTCATCAACATGACTATTTTCCAAGCCTCTTTCCACTTCCAAACTTGACTTATAGGGGTTTAATATGTAATCCTATCACTTTCCATCTCAATCCCCCTAGGGTCATCGAGATTCCCCCCTTGTGGTGACTTATCATCACTAAAGCGAGGGGAGTATCTATCTAAAGTGAAAATGGGTAGTTACTCCTCTGGTTGTCACACTATTGTGGATTGGGTTAGGATTTTCCCAACCTACAATCTATGTGATAACATTTTGGCACCGAAGTTGGGGAGGATTTTGAATCCTCTCTTGGGCCTTGACGACATTCTATAAAGTTATCCCCAAATCATTTCCCTTAGATTTCCTAGCAACTCCATTTCAGGGAAGTTCCATTTTTCACTTTTTTGATGAACTTCATGCAAGTTCATTTGGAAAATACATTGAGGAGAGTACACTCTTTCTCTCAATGAGCCTTGAGATCACCTAATTTTTCCATTAAGGTGTCTTTCAAGGTAATGGAACCATGGTTCCATGGAATTTCCATGATAGATGTCCTTTTATTGATATTACTAATGTCCTTGGGTATCCAAATCACATTCCTTGGGAGTGGAGAGATAATTGTCCTCGATACAATGGAAACCCTACCGTGACGGTTTCTCATGTGCTACAATTTCTCAAATATGTCTCTCATTTGAAAATACTTCATGAATATGTACTAATCAAGTTGTTTATGAGTTATTTGCAACCAAAACAAGTAGTCTTTCTCAATAATAATTATTTTCCCAAGAGAATCACTTCGTTTACAAGACTCTTTAATCTTTTCTTTGACAAATGGTGATCCAGATTTATGAGCGGAAATGAAATGAAAACATAGATTTATAATATTAACATAGAGACACAATGAAAAATAACATAGATACAGTAAAACTTGAATTCTATGAAATAAGAAATATTTTGAAACTATAAAATGCAGTCGGAAAACAAGCTTGCTAGAATGGTGGCAACTTATCTCTGAAAAGAGATGTGATGCCTACACTCATTTGCAAGAAGTTGAGTACAATGAGGATATGAAGGAATTTTTTACAATAAACATGAATGTAAAAACTATAGACATCCAAAAACCTAACCCTAGGATATGAAGTGCCAAAAGTCATGTGGGCCCCGTTGGGGTAATTTAGTACATCAACTTATCGGGGTCACAACTTTTGCATATGATCTTCATTTAGGGTGCACGATAGCTAGTTGGAAAGATATTGATAAGGAGATTAATTTAGGGGGATAAATAAAATCATTTGGATATCATTGGGGTGACCTATCATGAAAAATGTTGTCTAGGTCCTCAAAATGGCCCCGAAAGTTTGGGACCCGAAAAACTGCTAAAAATAGTAAGTTTCCAAAAAACGGTTTTGACCCAGTTGGAATAGGTGGGTGGACACTGAGATACTCCTGGATAAATCCTCCCCCCTTAGGAATAAATGGTCTCCATTGCGTTGAGTTCCCCCATCATATGAGGAAATTTCTACTGAATTTGGCCTTGGGTGAGCCACTTGCCTTGGTGCAGGAGCTTCCCTGCTTTGACAATCCGATAAAGATGGATCCTTTGCTGGAGAGTGCCATTGACCCATGTGTCCACGATTTGATCAATGGATGCATGTTCCATGCAATTTGGGTTTAGCTTTGTAGGTGTCAATTGTTATTTTATCTCCGAGGTGTCCAATAATGGTGGAAAATAAGGCAGAAGGAGGTCCACATTGAACATTGGGTGCAAGCCAAGGAAGCAGGGAAGGTTGAGCTCAAATGAATTGTCATCCACAACCTTGGTGATGGTTTAAGGTCCATAACGGAGTGGAAGAAGATTATGATGAGGCCCTGTAAGGTGTTATTTCTACAAGTGCAACCAAACTTTGTTTCCCACCTAAAACTGGTGTGGCACCCAGTGTTGATCATGGCACTGCTTGTACTTGGAATTGGACTTATGTAAACTATCCAAAACCTATTGGAATATGTGTTGGATCCACTCAATGAGCCAGGTGGATTTGTTATCTTCAGTTGGAGCATGCGATGAGTCTGCCTAGGTTGTTGCAAGGGGTAGTGAAACATCCATGGGACCTAATGGTTGAAATCCCAACCCCACCTGAAAGGGGCTATGTCCAGTTGAGCTATGTATGGCTCTATTGTAGTTGTGTTGAACATTGGGAAGACTCTCATCCTAGGTGAGGGGGTTCTTGGAATTGTACATGCACAACATGTGCATGATCATTTGGTTGACAACCTAGGTTTGTCCATCTGCCTGGGGGTGGAAGGAAGTGGATTTGGTGAGCTTGGTGTACATCAATGACTAGATGCTCGACCAGAATGTGCTAAGGAACTCATTGTACCAATATGAGGTAATGGTTTGTGGGATCCCAAAGTGAACCCACTCTAATTAAAATAAGATCTTGGTAGTAGCCTCCATTGTGATTATCTCCCTGTGTCCATAATCGCCATATTGGAAAAGCGATCAAAAACCACAAAACACAATCATTTCCTTGCTTGGTGTATGGAAGGACCAAAATGTAGTCCATTGATATGGATTCCCAGGGCCCGTCAGGAGTAGGTAGAGGAGTGTACATGCCTTTTTTCTTAGTGGTCGGTTTGGAAATAATGCAGACAGTACATGACCAAATATACTTGTTGACATATTGTCAAAGTTTTGTCCAGTAGAAATGTCACTACAACACTGCCACTCTCTTTTCCATGCTGAAGTGTCCTACCACCTTACTATAGTGGGATTCCCAAATCAGCTTCACTCACTTGCTTGATGGAACACATATATGTCCCATATGACACATCAACCCGTCATGAAGATGGAAATTAGTGACAGTTGTGTTTGAACCCAACATCTGGTAGGTGTTGGTGAAGTGAGGAGCTATCTCATAGAGGTGGGGCCATCTGGAGGTCTCATGACCGCACGAGTCTAGCACTATGGTGATTTCTGTGACTAGAGGTCGAATGAGGAAATACATGACTCGGTTGGTACTTCATGTTTTATAATTGATGTTGAGGTGGAACTGCTACAAAGATGTGGACCACTTCTGATGGCGGTCATTATGCTTTTCCTTGTGTCTTCATGAATTGCAGTGAATTATGATGAGTGTGGATGACTGTCTTCTTCCCAAGAATGTAATGCCTCAATTGGTGGTAGGATTTCATAATGGAGTACATTTATTTTTTGTAAGTAGGGTACTTATAGATGAAATCTGATAGTCTCACTATGATAGGTCATGGGGTGGTCATGATGAGTGAGGACTACACCCACACCATAGTCTAAAGAATCTATCTCGATCTCAAAGGGTTATTGCAGATTAGGTAATGAAAGCATTGGGGTTGAGCACAATCGCTTCCTTAGATCATCAAATGATTTTTGGTGGGATAGGCCCCACACAATGTTTTCCTTACCACCATACCTGGTTATTTGGCTGAGGGCCCATGCAATATGGGATAATCCCAACACAAACCTGTGATAGAAATTGACAAGGCCTAAGAAGCTTCCAAGATCAGTGAGTGTGGTTGGTACTGGATAGTCATGGATTAATTGGATCTTGGTTAGATCAACATGCACACCATGTGCATCAACAATGTAGCCTAGGTACTAAACCTTGTCCATGTCGAAGGATCATTTTCCAATTTGGCATATAGTTTGTGCTACCATAGAGTGTGCATAAGCTATTGAATATGCTGCAAGTGTTCTACCCAAATCTTGTTGTATATGTGGATGTCATACAGATACACAACCACATAAGAATTAGTGAAATTCTGAAAGATATCATTCATCATCCTCATGAAATTTGTTGGGGCATTTTTCAAACCAAAGGGCATGACCAACCATTAAAAAAGACCTTTTTTTGACTTGAAGGAAGTTTTCCATACATATGTCTTCTCTATTGGGACCTGATGGTATCCAGACTTCAGATCAATCTTACTGAAGTATTTCCCCCCCTTTGAGATGATCAAGGAGATCGTTGATTCAAGGAATCGGGTATCGGTTTTTGACCATGATTTTATTTAGGGTCTGATAATCAATGCATAGTCAACAGGTCATGTCTTTCTTCTGCTCCAGCATGAATGAGATTCCATAAGGTGACGAGTTTGGTTGGATGTGCCCCTTGTGGAGTAGTTCTTGGGTCTAACACTTGATATCCTTATTTTCTAGTAGAGAGTGGTGATAGACTGGCCCACTGGGTAGTGGTGCCCTAGGGGTCAGAACAATGGGATGCTTGACCTGACAATGCAAAAGTACCCCGATAGGTGATGAGAATATATCTTTGTATTCTCCCACGATCTTATCCACTTGATTCTACTGTGTGGAGAGGTCAGCTGTGGAGTCCATGGATGTGGTTTCAACCTTTTGATCATTCTAAGAGTGAATCACTAAGAAGACAAACTTCCTATTCTAAGAAATGACCTTCCTGCATTACTTGGCAGAGATCAAGGAAATAACACTAGGTGGGACTACCTCGGGTATCCTGTATAATTTATTGTTCAAGGTAATAATAACACTGCGAGGCATAGACTCATATACAACATGAAGTTTTCATAAATAATGTTGGCCCAAATGAACATCAAAAACTTCAAGGGGAACAACATCACACAATACCTCATCCTTGAATGGCTTGATGTCATATGATAGGCGACATTGTTGCCTAACATAAAGATCGCTTCCATGAAGGAGCCATCTGATGGTGTAGGGTTGTGGGTGTGGTGTTGTCGGTAGGGCTAGCTGCTTGATGACCTCTACTGAGATGAGGTTATTATGTATACCACTATCAATGATGAAGTGCATCAGATTTCCTTTCACCCACATATGTGAAAGAAAGAGTCACTCACCTTCCTCTGGCTCATTAGCTTCATGGGGTTGGATTTTATTGGTAGAAACAGTGGCACTGGGTTCCACGTCAATGATATGTCTCCTCTTTTCTAGTTTTGACTCAGAGTCAGAACCCACAGCTAATTCAGAGGATTTCACCAAAGCCACCAATGACTGCTTTGAGCGACAATCAACAGTGTTATGCCAGGGGATCTTATGGGAGTCAAACCACTTCTCGATATCTTTCTTCGTCTTCCCATTGTCCTTCTTTGCTTGTGGCTTGGATTGGTGGTCCTAAGGTTTCCCATATTTTATCAGTCCTTTATTCTGTAGGTTGGGGATGCCCTTGTGCTACTTTTTCTATGAGGGGTTTCCATACCCAAACTTTCACGTCTTTTGTTTAAGCTTTTGCTCGATTTTGACGACATATCGATAGGACATGCCTAAGGATGATATGTCTAAAAAATCCATTTATGTCTTAATGTATCTATGCATACCACCGTGATACTTGAGCACCATATGTTTCTCATAATATTTGATACCCAACTTGGTGCGCAAGGTATGGAAGACATTGGTGAACTTTGGCACTGTTTGGTCTCTTTCTTCCCGCAGTGTGGTCCATCTTGTATACAAGTTTTCATAACTTCCAACATGGTAGTATTGTTCCATAATAGCATCCCTAAAGGAACCCCAAGTGGGTGCAACTACAAATAATTTGGATCCCTATATTTCCTTTTACTCATAGAAAGTCTCCCACCAATATTTGACATGGGGGACGACCTTAAGGAGCACAAATGTAATAGTTTCTCTATTGGAAAAGTTGTGGACAGAAAAATACCCTTCTAGAAAATTTAACCATTTATCTACGACATCCACATCTATCTCACATTCAAATATAGGAACATAAAAATTGATCTATATATTGAAGGGGGCAGTGCCTCCGCTTGAGGTGGACAAGTTGCTTGTCGACAGTCGTCGAATTATTTGTGCAATGTTGTCCATCATCACATTCCTCTGTCACCCAAGGTCTTCCTCGAGAAACATTTGGAAAGGATCTCCTATCCCATCGTCTCTATTTTTTCCAGTCATGGATGATTTCTTGGGTGTGCAAGAGTAGTTGTCTTGAAGAGAAACAAGCTCGAGACCCAACTTTCTATACCTTGACTGCGTCGAGGACATGCACTAAAAAATGACAAGGAGAAGACCACTCTAATACCACTGATCCAAATTTATTAGCGGAATGAAGTGAAAACACATATTTATAATATTAGAATAGATACACAATGAAAAATAACAGAGATATAATAAAACTTGACTTCTATTAAATAAGAAATATGTTGAAAACTATAAAATGCAGACTGAAAACAAGCTTGCTAGAATGGTGGAAGCTTATCTCTGAGAAGACATGTGATGGCTACACTCATTCGCAAGAAGATGAGTATAATGAGACTCTGAATGCATTTTTTACAATAAAAATGAATTCCAAAACCCTATACATCCAAAAAACTAACCCTAGGTGATGAAGCGCCAAAATTCATGTGGGCCTTGTTTGGGTAAGTTAGTACATCAACTTCCCGTTGTCGTAACCATTGCATACGATCTTCGTTTAGGGTGCACAATAGCTCATCGGAAAGAAATTTAAGAGGATATTAATTTAGGTCACTCAATAAAAATAGTAGGATATCATTTAGTTTACCTATCATGAAAAAATATATTTTAGGACCTCAAAATGGCCTCGAAATTTTGGGACTCGAAAAACTGCTAAAAATAATAAGTCTCCAAAAAAATGTTTTGAGCAAGTTGGAATAGGCGGGTGACCACATAGATCCTCCTAGATAAATCCTCCCCACTTATAAAGAAATGGTCTCCATTGCGTTGATTTCCACCATCAGATGAGGAAAGTTTTGATGAATTTGGCCCCGGTTGAGCCACTTGCCTTGGTGCAGGAGCTACCCTGCTTTGACAACCCGATAAATTTGGATCCTTTTCTCGAAAGTGCCCTTGACTTGTGTGTCCATGATATGATCAGTGGATTCCTGTTCCATGCAGTTAGGGTTGAGCTTTGTTGGTGTCAATTGTTCTTCTATCTTCGAGGTGTACAATAATGGTGGAATAGGAAGATGAGTGTATAGGCCTTGTTTCTTAGTGGATGATTTGGAAACAATGCAGGAACTGTAGGACCGGATATACTTGTTGACATCCTGTCATTAGTATAAATGTGACTACAACACTACCACCTTCTTTTCCACGCCGAAGTGTCCTTCCACTCGAGTGTAGTGGGATTCCCAAATCAACTTCTCTTACTCGCTTGATGGGACATAGAGATGGCCTATATGGAACATCAACCCATCCTGGAGATGTAAATTAGTGACAATTGTGTTTGCACCCAACATCTGGTAGGTGTTGGTGAATTTGGGATCTATCTTATAGAGGTGGGGCCATCTGGAGGTCTCGTGGCTACAAGAGTCTAGCATTGTGGTGAGTGTCGCGAATGGACATCGGCTGAGGCAATCCGTGAATCGATTGGTACTTCCTGTTTTATACTTGATGTTGATGTGGAACTATTGCAAATATGTGGACCAATTTTGATAGCAGACATTCTATAATTTTCCTTGTTTCTATATGAACTACAACGACTTATGATTAGTGTGGATGACTATCTCCTTCCCAAGAATGTAATGCCTCCACTGGTGGTAATATTTCACAATGGAGTACATTTATTTGTCATAAGTAGGGTACTTACAAATGGAATATGATAGTGTTTCTCTATGATAGGCCACATGGTGGCCGTGCTGAGTGAGGACTACACCCACAAAATAGTTTGAAGCATCTGTCTCAATCTAAAAGGGTTGTTGTAGATCAGGTAATGAAAGCACAGGGGCTGAGCAAAAGCATTGCTTTAGATCATCGAATGATTTCTATTGGGACATTCCCCAAACAAATTTTTCCTTATCACCACCACTGTTATTTGGATGAGGGCCCAAGCAATATGGGACAATCCCAACATAAACCTACAATAGAAATTGGAAAGGCCTAAAAATATTCTAAGCTCAGTGAGCATGGTTGGGGTTGGCTAGTTACGAATGACTTGGATCTTGGTTGGATCAACATGCACATGATGTGCATCAACAATGTATCCTAGGTACTAGATGATATCCATGTCGAAGAAGCATTTTTCCAAGTTTTCATATAGTTTGTGCTGCCACAAAGTGTGAAAAACCTGTTGAATATGCTGTAAGTGTTTTTCCCAAGTATTATTGTAGATGTAACACCCCAAGGCCGAGTCTTGTTGAATTGTAATTATGTTTATAGGGTGGTGAGACAAGTGTTTATAAGTTGAATACTTATATGTTAATTAGGTTGGAGAGCCTAGATGCTTAAGGCCATGAGCCTGATTTTTGTATATGTAAATACACATATCATTAATAAAATTACACTGCTGCCTATAGATCGACCACGAAGAAATAGTTATGGGGGACTAAGCTCCACTAGGTAGGGTAAGGGAAGGGGCTAAGTGTCTATGATTAGGGGATAATCTAGAGGGCTTACCTCTAAAGGAATAATAATTTATTATTATTTCCTAAAGGCTAAGGTTGACATAACATGTGTTGTTCTAAGTTCCTAGGAAAGAGAATGAGTGCTAAGTGGAGCACATGCAGCTTTAGGAAGATAGATGCTGACCTGAGTGCATGCAATTATAGCTGGGAAAGCTAGCTCATTGGGGGTTTTCTTCCCATTCTCATGTCCCTTTTCCATCCTCCTATCCTGACCAGTCTGGTGTTTTCCTCATGACCCCCATGACTCTAAGAGTCGGTCATCCTTCCTGATTGAACCAGGGATTCACGCATTGAACCAGATCTCCATCATTGACCTCTGCATCTAACACACACCTTGGGAACCTGCCGTCTTACTTGAGTTATCCCGTGTGTCATGTGAATCCCGACGCACCCTGTAATTTCCTGAGTTGTGATGTGTCTTAACGGTTGGCTATTATAGCCCATGCAGTTCCTTGACTGAGTGTGGCTTGTTGCCATTGTCTGTTCCATACTGAGATTTGTTTTGGCCATCACCATTTTCTAGAATTGGTTTCAGAGCTGGATTGAAGAAGTATCATGTTAGGATTGTGGTTTGAAGAGGTGGTTTTTTAGGCCCGTGGACTAAAGAAGCAGGTTTCCAGGACTGTCAACAACTCTCTCCAGGTGAGAGAGGTTGTTGGGGAAGTGATTTTCTAGAGGGAGCCCAACTGAAGCTATAGTGCTTGAAGAATTCCTATCTGGTATGTTGTCGAAGCCTTAGAAGGGAAGTGGGGAAGTCGAAGGACTGTTGAGTAGAGAAGGGACACACTTCCTAGGGTGGGACATGCATGTGGGGAATGAGAGGCTGTAGGCGGTTAGTGTGAGCTAGCTCTTGGGAGATAATCCTTCATGTTTATCTATGTGACTTTTATATTGTCCTTTTCAAGCCTAGGTATCCCTTGCCTGGTAAATTTTAGTCCCAGCTCAGGGGTGACCCACTGTTGAGAGTGATGAGCATCATGGTCTAAGAATGGGAGGTTCATGGAAGGTCTACACACAGTTGGTGGTCATCTATTAAAATATAAGTACCAAATATCTATGATTGAATGTTGTGTAATTGTACATGTGTTATAATTGATCAGTAATTCCTAGATATATCATATATGTTGTATGTGTAGGCTTACTATCATTTTCGCATTAATTTGTGTGTTAATAGAATATGTTGTATGTATGCATATATTGTCTGTATGTTTTAACGTTATTTCCGCATGAATAGTGGCATGAACAAAATGTTATAGTTGTTAATTTGCATCAGATACATATGCATATAAAAATACAAATTGGTATTAGAGCATGAAGGTTATTCGGTGGCGTTTCCTGGCCTGTTGGTGGCCAGGGATATTACAAATTGGTATTAGAGCATTATTCAGAGTATCATGGCCTGACCTGGGTGGTCGATGATGTTACACTAGATGAGGATGTCATCCATATATACCAACACAAAATAATTAGTGAAAGGATGCAATATATCGTCCATCAACCTCATGAAAGTTGTTGGGGCATTTATCAAACCAAAGGGCATGACCATCCATTCAAAAATACCTTATTTTGACTTGAAAAAAGTTTTCCATACATCTGTCTATGCTGTTGGGACTTGATGGTATCCATACTTTAGATCAATATTACTCAAGTATTTTCCCCCCTTGATTTAATCAAGGAGATTGTCGATTCGAATCAGGTACCCATTCCTAACTGCGATTTTATTTAGGTCCTAGTAATCAATGCAGAGTCACCGGGTCCCGTCTTTCTTCTACACTAGCACGATTGGGCTTCCACAAGGTGATGAGCTGGGTCAAATGTGTCCCTTGTGGAGCCATTCTTGGATGTGACTCTTTATGTCCTCATTTTTTAGCAAAGAGAGGCGATAGAATGTCCCATTGGGTAGTGGTGCACAGCGGGTTAGATCGATGAGATGCTTGACCTGATAGTGTAGAGGTACCCCAGTAGGTGATGAGAATATGTATTTGTATTCGTCCATGACCTCATCCAATTGCTTTTGCTGCATGGAGAGGTTGACTGCGAAGGCCATGGATCTGGTTGCAACCTTTTTCTCAGTTTGAGATCGAATCCCGAAGAAGACAAACTTCCCATTCTGAGAAATAACCTTCCTGCATTGCTTGGCAGAGATCAAGGAAATAACACTAGGTGAGACTACCTCTGTTATCCTGTACAAGTTTTTGGTTAATGTAATAATAACACTATGAGGCCTAGACTCATATACAAAATGATGTTTCCATAAATAAGGTTGGCCTAAAAAAACATCACAAACTTTAGGGGGTGAAACATCACACAATACCTCATCTTTGAATGGCTTGATGTCGTACGATAGTAGACACTGTTACTAACAAAAATATCACATCCTTTACGGAGCCATCTAATGGTGTAGGGATGCAAGTGTGGCATTGTTGATAGGGATAGTCGCTTGATGACCTCTTCTGAGATGAATTTCTTCTTTCTACCTCTATTAACGATGAAGTGCAATGGAGTGCCTTTCACCCACATCTGTGAATGAAAGAGGCACTCTCCTTCATCTAGCTCATCATGTTCACCAGGCTGGATTTTGGTGGTAGAAACGGTGGCACTATATTCCACATCAATGATCCATCTCCCCTTTTTTGGTTCTAAATAAGAGTTGAAACCCTCATTTGATTAAGAGGATTTCACCTCATCCACCAATGAATGATCTGAGTGAAAATCAACAGTGTTATGCCAGGGACTCTTATGGAAGTCCCACCACTTCTCGATATCTTTCTTCCTATTTCTATTATCCTTCTTTACTCATGGATTGGACTGGTTGTCATGAGGTTTCCCATATTTTCTCTGTCCTTTGTTCTGTGGGTTGGGGATACCCTTTCTCTTCTTTTGTTGTGAAGGGTTCCCAAACCCAAAATGTCACGTATTTTGTTTAAGCTTCTGCTCAATTTTGACGACATATAGATAGGCCACACCCAAGGATGAGATGTCCAAAAATTCCATTTCTATCTGGATGTATCTATGCAAACCACCATGATACTTGAGCACCATATGTCACTCAGAATATTTGATACTCATCTTGGTGTGTAAGGTATGTGAACTATAACATTGTTTGGTCTCTTTCCTGTTACCCATGATTTTGGTCGTCATGATGATGTATTGATGATGGTGTACTCAGGCTCTTCATAATAACTTTCTCCTGAGAAAAAGTTACTTTCATCTCTTCCCAGAAAACTCATTTTTGAAGACTATTCGCAGGCTGCTAGTATATTTGGCTGTGAGAATCTATGATTCTCGCAGGCTGCCTTAAGCTAGGGTGCGAACTTCTCGCATTGTGTTGAACTGCTAGGGTGCGAACTCTTCCTAAAGCATGGAAAAAGATGAATTCTCGATGTTTCTAGAAGGGAATCTTCTAGAAGGATGGGTTGGCATTCAAATGGTTATCCTTGTACT
>ML782108.1:839138-850362 GCA_009831015.1 Picea engelmannii | reverse complement strand
TGTGTATGTCTCGTGGCTATGTCGTCTTGAGTTGAAATTTCTCGCATAGATCCACAGTGTATTTCTGGTGGCTATGCTATATTTTGACGACATGGATCCACAGTGTATGATTGGTGGCCATGACCTATGTATATAATGTCATCAGTCTATGATCTGAGTATGGGAATTCCTACCTCAGAATTGGTATATATGATATTCAGCAGATGCTTTGTTGTTCGCAGGTTTTCGATTAGGTGTGCTCCTGGTTTCTGACACACACATGCAGCTTACAAAGTCTTTCGGCTATCACTGGTTCCAACCTCATACTTTGGGGGGCATTCTGTTACCCATGATTTTTTTCATCATGATGATGTATTGATGATGGTGTACTCAAGCTCTTCATAAGAACTTTCTCCTGAGAAAAAGTTACTTTCATCTCTTCCCAGAAAACTCATTTTTGAAGACTGTTCGCAGGCTGCTAGTATATTTGGCTGCGAAAATGTATGATTCTCACAGGCTGCCTTAAGCTAGGGTGCGAACTTCTCACACTGTGTTGAACCGCTAGGGTGCGAACTCTTCCTAAAGCATGGAAAAAGATGAATTCTCAATGTTTCTAGAAGGATGGGTTGGCATTCGAATGGTTATCCTTGTAATGGATTCCCAGATATTGTGGGATCATTCTTATCCAAGTAACTAATTCATTCTCTTCTATATATTGAGGGAATTCTCATGGAAAAGGTTAAGCAAGATTCATTGGAGAATTGGTGAAAGAATTGTGTGAAGGACTCAGCATTGAACAACAGCTTGGAGACTCCAGCAAGTCTATCAAGAGGATTTGATCTTCTTCATGAAAGGATTGAGTAAGTGTGTGTGTGGAGCCAAGAGCCATCGGAAGGAAGTTTGTGACATCAAGGCTCAGGTTGTAAGCTTTACTTTCCATTAATATGATACAATGGCATGTCCCTTTCCCATAAAGCTAATTTCACTTTATTGTGTAATTCCTTGATCATACACATAGGTTAATTGTTGAATATATTGTGCTATCTTCACTTTGGTTGGTTTGTGTTGTCTTGGTCTGGACTTCACGAGAGCACTGGAGCAAAGCAGGAGAAACAAAGACCCTAGGAAGCGATAATAAGGTATGTTACTTGTTCCTTCCTCCTAGTTAATTCAATGGTCAAAACCTAGGGAAAGAGTCATGTCCTGTCTTGCTTTGTTCTAGATCCAGGTGGATCTAGGGAGATCAGTTCGTGTCCACACCTACAGATTAGTCCAATAACATTTCCTATCGCAGTGTGGTCCATCTTGTATACAAGTCATCACAACTTCCAACATGGTAGTATTGTTCCTTAATAACATCCATGAAGGAATCCCAAGTGGGTGCAACTGCAAATAATTTGGATCCCTCTATTTCCTTTTTCTCACTGGAAGTCTCCCACAAATCTTTGACATGGGGGACAACCTTAAGGAGTGAAAATGTAATCTTTTCTCTATCAGAAAAGTTGTGGACAAAAAAATACTCTTCTAGAAGGGTTAAACGATTATCTACAACATCCACATCTATTTGAACTTCATATATAGGAATATAAAAATTGGATCCGTACCTTGAAGGGGGTGGCGCCTCTGCTTGAGGTGAATGTCTCGCTTGTCAACATCTGTCGAAGGATTTGTGCAAAGTTGTCCATCGTATACTTCCTCTGTCAGTCAAGGGATTACTCGAGAAACATTTTGAAATGATCTTCTATCCCATTATCTTTATTTTTTCCCTCCATGGAAGGTTTCTTGGTCGTGTGAGAGAAGTTTTCCTAAAGAGAAAAAATCTTGAGTCCCAATTCTCTATACCCTGACCACGTTGGGGACATGCACTCAAAAACGATAAGGAGCAGATCGCGCTGATACCACTTATCCAGATTTATTATCAAAATGAAATGAAAAAAAATTATAGTACTAACACAGAGACAGAGTGAACAATAATAGAGATATAGTAAAACTTAACTTCTATTAAATAAGAAATATGTTGAAAACTATAAAATGCAAACTAAAAACAAGCTTGCTAGAATGGTGGCAACTTATCTATGAGAAGAGATGTGACATCTACGCTCATTCACGAGAAGATAAGTAAAATGAGGCTCTGAAGTCATTTTTTACAATAAGCATGAATTCCAAAACCCTAGACATCCAAAAACCTAACCATAGGAGATGAAGCGCCAAAATTCATGTGGGCCCCGTTGGGTAAGTTAGTACATCAACTTCTCAGGGTCGTAACTTTTGGATACGATCTCCATTTAGGTCACACGATAGCTCGTTGGAAAGGTATTGATGAGGATATTCATTTAGGGGGCTCAATATGAGTCGTAGAACAGGATTGAGGTGCCTGACCGTGAAAAACATCGTTTAGGCCCTCAAAATAGCCCCAGAAGTTTGGGACCCAAAAAATTGCTAAAACTAGTATGTTGCCAAAAACCTATTTTGAGCCATTTGGAATAGATGGGTGGCCACCAAGATCCTCCTGGATCAATATTCCCCCATTAGGAATAAATGGTCTCCATTGCATTGAGTTACCCCATCAGATGAGGACATTTCTGCTGAATTTGGCCTTGGGTGAGCCACTTGCCTTGGTGCAGGAGTTGCCCTATTTTGACAACCTGATAAAGATGGATCCTCTGCTGGTGAGTTCCCTTGACCTATGTGTCCACAATATTATCAATGGATTCCTATTCCATGTAGTCATAGTTGAGCTCTTTTGGTGTCAACTATTTTGCTATCTCTGAGGTGTCTAATAATGGTGGAAAATAAGACCGAAGGAGGTCCACATTGAAAAATGGGTGCAAGCCAAGGATGGGGGGAAGGTTGAGCTCAAAATCATTATCACCCATAGTCTTGGTGATTTTGTAAGGTCCATAATGGATTCGATGAAGCTTCTGATGAGGCCCTGCAAGGCATTCTTTCTACAAGTGCAACCAAACTTTGTCTCCCACCTGAAACTGGTGTGGCACTCGATGTTGATCATGGCGTTTCTTGTACTAGGCATTGGACTTCTGTAAAATATGATGAACTTGTTCATGGATGTGCTAGATCCTCTCAATGAACCGGTTGGATTTTTTATCTTCAATTGGAGCATGCGATGAGTCTTCTTGGGTGACCACAAGGGGTAGTACAACATCCATGGGTACCAATGTTTGAAATGTCAACCCCACCTGAAAGGGGTTGTGGTTGGTTGAGCTATGTATGGTTCTATTGTAGCTATGCTAAACATAGTGAAGACTTTCATCTAAGGTGCGAGGGTGCTTGGAATTGTACATGTGTAGGATGTGCATGATCATCTAGTTGATGAACTCGATTTGGCCATCAGTTTGGGGGTGGAAGGTAGTGTATTTGGTGAGCTTGGTGTCTAGAAATGACCTTAGGCTTGACCAGAATATGTTGAGGAACCACCTATACCAATATGAGATAATGGTTTGTGGGATCCCAAAGTGAACCCACATTCGTTCAAAGAAGAACTTGGCAGTAGCCTCCACTATGATGTTTTTCTTGCAGGTGACCATAATCGCCATCCTGGAAAAGAAATCAACAACCACAAAAACACAGTCATTTCCCTTCTTGGTGGAGGCAAGGCCCGACATGTAGTCCATTGAGATGGATTCCTAGGGCCTGTTAGGAGTAGGAAGAAGAGTGTACATGACTTGTTTCTTAGTGGCTAGTTTGGAAATAGTGTAGGAAGTGCATGACCAAATATACTTGCTAACATCCTACCAAAGATTCAGCTAGTAGAAATGTCGTTGCAACACTGCCACTGTATTTTCCATGTCGACGTGTCCTACCACCTGATTTTAGTGGGATTCCTAAATATTCTTCACTCGCTCGATTGATGGAATGCAGAGATGACCCATATGGCACACCAGCCTGTCCTGAAAATGAAGATTAGTCACAACTATGTTTTTGCCCAACATCTGGTAGGTGTTGGCAAAGTCATGATTTGTCTCATAGAGGAGGGTCCATTGGAAGGTCTCGTGGATGAAAAAGTATATCACTGTGGTGAGTGTCACGACTAGAGATTGGCTGATGAAATCAATGACTCGATTGGTACTTCATGTTTTATACTTGATGTTCAGGTGGAACAAATTCAAATATGTGGACCACTTCTGATGGAGGCCATTCTACAATTTTCCTTCTGTCTGCATGAACTGCAACAACTTATGATCAGTTTGGATGAATGTCTCCTTCCTTAGAATGTAATGCCTCCATTGGTGACAAGCTTTCATAATGAAGTGCATTTCTTTTTCCTAAGTAGGGTACTCACAAATGACATCTGATAATGTCTCACTATGATAGGCCACAGGGTGGTCGTGCTGAGTCAAGACTACACCCACAACATAGTCTGAATCATTTGTCTCGATCTCCAAGGGATATTTGGTTGAGGGCCCATGCAATATGGGTGAATCCCAACATGAACCTGTGATATAAATTATCAAGGGATAAGAATCTACAAAGCTTAGTTTGCATTGTTGGGGCTGGACAGTCATGAATGACTTGGATCTTGGCTATATCAATATGCACACCATGCGCATCAAGAATGTATCCTAGGTACTAGACTATGTCCATGTCGAATGAGCATTTTTCCAAGTTGGCATATAATTTTTGCTTCCATAGAGTGTGCAGAACCTACTGAATATGCTGCAAGTGTTATGCCCAAGTCTTGTTGTAGATGAGGATGTCATGTAGATACACCACCACAAAATAATTAGTGAAAGGCCCCTAGATATCGTTCATCATCCTCATGAAATTTGTTGGGGAATTTTTCAAACCAAAGGGCGTGACCAACCATTCAAAAATACCTTCTTTTGACTTGAAGGCAATTTTCCATACATGTGTCTTCTCTATTGGGACCTAATGGTAGCCAAACTTCAGATTAATATTACTTAAGTATTTTCCCCCCTTGACCTGATCAAGGAGATCGTCGATTTAGGGAATCGGGTATTGGTTCCTAAACGTGATTTTATTTAGGGCTCAATAATCAATGCAAAGTTGCCAGGTTCCATATTTCTTCTGCACGATTGGGCTTCCACAAGTTGATGTGATGGGTCAGATGTTCCCCTTGTGGAGAAATTCTTGGATCTGATGCTTGAAATCCTCATTTTCTAGTAGAGACAGAAGATAGACTGGCCCATTGGGTAGTGGTGCATTGGGGGTCAGATCGATGGGATGCTTGACCTGACAGTGAAGAGGCACCTCTGTAGGTGATGAGAATATGTCTTTGTATTCTTCCATGACCTTATCCACTTGATTCTACTGCGTGGAGAGGTCGGCCATGTAATCCATGGATATGGTTGCAACCTTTCACTCACTCTGAGAGAGAATCATGAACAAGACAAACTTGTCAGTATGATAAATGAACTTCCTACATTGCTTGGCAGAGATCAAGGAAATACCACTAGGTGGGACTACCTCGGGTATCCTGTACAATTTCTTGTTCAAAGTAATAATAACACTGCAAGGCCAAGACTCATATGCATCATGATATTTTCATAAATAAGGGTGGCCCAAAATAACATCACAAAATTCAAGGGAGAAACATCACACAATACCTCATCTTTGAATGGCTTGATGATGTATGACAGGTGACACTATTGGCTCACATGAATATCGTTTGTTTGATAGAGTCATCCAATGGTGCAGGGATGTAGGTGTGGTGTTTTCAGTAGGGCTAGCCAGTTGACGACCTATGCTGAGAAGAGGTTCTTCTGGATACCTCTATCAACAATTAAATGCAGTGGAGTGCCTTTCACCCACATCTTTGAATGAAATAGGCGCTTTCCTTTCTTTGGCTGATCAAGTTCACTAGGCTAGATCTTGGTGGTAGAAATGGTGGCATTGGGTTCTGCATCAATGATCCATATACCCTTTTTTGGTTCTGACTCAAAGTCAGAACCTGCCTCTGATTTAGAGGATTTCACCTCATCTACCAATGACGTATTTGAGTGGCAATCAACAACATTATGCTAGGGGATCTTATGGAAGTTGCACTACTTCCCAATATCTTTCTTTGTCTTCCCATTGTCCTTCTTTGCTTGTGTCTTTTAATGGTTGTCCTAAGGTTTCCCATATTTTCTATGTCCTTTGTTCTGTAGGTTGGGGCTTCCCTTGTCGGAATTCTATTGTGAGGTGTTCCCAGATCCAAACAACCACGTCTTTTGTTTAAGCTTCTACTCGATTTTGATGACACATTGATAGGATGCACCCAAGGATGAGATGTCCAAAAAATCCATTTATGTTTGGATGTATCTATGTAGACTGCCTATGTAATTGAGCACCATATGTCTCTTAGAATATTTGATACCCATATTGTTGTGCAAGTTATGGAAGACATTGGTGAACTCTGGCACTGTTTGGTATCTTTCCTACCACAATGTAGTCCACATTGTATACAAGTTGTCATAACTTCCAACAGGGTAGTATTGTTCCTTAATATCATCCGTGAAGGAACCCAAACTGGGTGCAAGTTCAAATAATGTGGATCCCTCTATTTCCTTTTTCTCTCAGAAAGTATTCCACCAATATTTGACATGGGGGATGACCTTGAGGAGTGAAAATGTAATATTTTCTCTATCGAAAAAGTTGTGGACAAAAAAATACCCTTCTAGATGGTTTAACCATTTATCTACGACATCTGCATATATTTGACCTTAAAATATAGGAATATAAAAATTGATTTGTACCTTGAAGGGTGTGATGCCTCTGCTTGAGGGGGATGCGTCACTTGTCGACAACCATTGAAGGATTTATGAAAATATGTCCATCATCTCGTTCCTCTGTTGCTCAAGGGATTCCTTGAGAAATTTTTTGAAAGGATCTTTTGTCCCGTCATATTTATTTTCGCCCTCCATGGACGATTTCTTGGGTGTGCAAGAGCAGTTGTCCTAAATAGAAACAAGATTGAGACCCAATTCTCTATACCCTGACTGTGTTAGTGACATGCACTAAAAATGATAAGGAGCAGACTCTTGTGATACCACTGATCTGAATTTATGAGCGGAACGAAATGAAAACATAGATTTATAATATTAACATAGAGACATAGTGAAAAATAACAGAGATATAGTAAAACTTGAATTCTATTAAATAAGATATATGCTCAAAATTGTAAAATGTAGACTAAAAACAAGCTTGCTAGAATGATGTCATCTTGTCTCTGAGAGGAGATGGGACGACTACGCTCATTCACAAGAAGATGAGTACAATGAGGCTCTGAAGGCCTTTTTTAAAATAAAAATGAATTCCAAAACCCTATACATCCAAAAAAATAACCCTAGGAGATGAAGTGCCAAAAGTCATGTGGGCCCCATTGGGGTAAGTTAGTACATCAACTTCTCGGGGTCGTAACTTTTTCATACGATCTCCATTTAGGGAACACGATAGCTCGTTCGAAAGGTATTGGCAAGGAGAATAATTTAGAGGGATAAATAAAATCCATTGGATATAATTGATATGTTTTATTGTGAAAAACCATCGTTTAGGCCCTCAAAATGGCCCCAAAAGTTCGAGACCCCAAAAATTACTAAAAATAGTAAGTTGCCAAAAACTAGTTTTGAGTGAGTTGGAATAGGTGGGTGGCCATCGATATCCTCCTGGATCAATCCTACCCCCTTAGGAAGAAATGGTCTCTATTTCCTTGAGTTCCCCCATCAGATGGGGCAATTTCTATTGAATTTGGCCCCGGGTGAGCCACTTGCCTTGGTGCAGAAGCTTCCCTGCTTTGACAACCTGATAAATATGGATCCTCTAATGGCGAGTTCCCTTGAACTATGTGTCCACTATCTCATAAGTGGATTCCTATTCCACTGTAGTCAGGGCTTATCTCTATTGGTGTCAACTGTTTTGTGATATCTGAGGTGTCCAATAATGGTGGAAAATAAGGCTGAAGGAGGTCCACATTGAACACTAGGTGAAAGATAAGGAAGGGGGAAGGTCGTTCTCAAAATAATTTTCACCCACAAACTTGGTGTTGGACACACCTACCACATTTAGAGGGGGGGTGAATGGGTGTGGGGATATTTTTCCCAAGACTTCCCTCTTACACACAAAATCCTTAGTTAACATTCAACATTTTCTCATTACTCACTATTGTCATTTATAATCAGATAGATGTGAATACATATCATCAACATATATCAACAACATATCATCAACAAATCATCTCTACAAGGAACACAAAGAACATAAGATGTATGTACAATTTTTCTTTTTATTATGGACTTCAATCTGGGGGTTTTTTAGCAACAAATGAATAGAGTGAAACTCTACAAGAACACCAGATCTATATGCAATACTCAACTTACATTCTCAAAACCAAATGAGATGAGGCAACAATCCTCAACAGATATCAATCTGTCAACATAAACAAGTGCATCAACCATGCACCAACCTATGCCAAACAACCTGTAATCAACCTGTACCATACACAAGTGCATCCAACCATGTACCAAGTGTATATAAATCATGTGTCAACTACTCATCAACAATGACTCATCAATATGTACCAACATCATTAACTATACACCTCATGTATGTGCCAACTCATCAACTGCTTGTCTCAACCATGACTAGTTTTGGATTAGTAAACAACCCCAACTTGAAATAATCATAACTTTGTACCTATAATGAATAAAGATATGAAACTGATACAAATTTTTCTTCAGTGTGTTTTATGCAATTCCTCCGGGTGGAACTACTTGAAACCTCTCATGAAAGGAATTATAGAAAAAATGACATACCTTGGTGAATTCTGGCTTATTCTAGAGAGCGACCTTGTAGAGCGTTCCCCACACAAAATATTGGTTGAATTGATCTGAAAATGTTACACAACATACTAAATACTGTACCCTAACCAACACATTTTGTCTCACTGAATTTGGATCTATTTTGAAGAAGTTATGACGTTTTTACCCAAAACACCTGTTTTTGACTAGTTTCAGGACTAGCCACAAACCCTATTTTCCACGGAGTGTAACTCCCAAAATACAACGAACCACAAGCTGAATTGTTTACTGTAGATACTTGGGTATGTTTTCTCAATGGAATATCAATTTCATGGTCTGAATCATTATATATAAAAAAATTATAGCGAAAATGGTGAGATGACCTGTAAATAACATACCTTAGAAAGGATCATCAAAATAATTTATCCTCCCTTCAATTCCGACTCTCTTTTCTTCACCTTCCTTCTAAAATTAGGCTTGTATATCCTTGGTTACCTCAGTCACCTATAGATATTCAATATTCTCAAGTGTTCCACACCAAAAATTCTCAAGAAGCTCTCCATCAATACTCCAAAATATATTCTCACAAGAAGCTCTCCATTGATCCACAAAAAGGATGATCTACAAGAGACCATTTCTATCTTATTTATACTTTCATCCTCTAGGTTACTTAACCCATTTTTATGTCACTTAACTCATTTCTAGGTCACTTAACCTATTTTCCTTATTTTAGGGTTAACCACTTTCCATAAATAGAAATAGAAATTTCTCCAATATTTTATCATTTAAATATTCCTTCTTGATTTTCTCATCTTACTTTATCATTTCTTGATGTTGTCACTTCTCTTGATTATTTAAATAATCCACCTTGACTTTGTCACCTTACTTTATCATTTAAATAATGATTTCTTCTTTTAGGTCACTTAACCCATTTCTAAGTCACTTAACCTATTTTCCTTATTTTTAGGGTTAACCACTTTCCATAAATATTCCTTCTTGATTTTGTCACCTTACTTTATCATTTCTTGATTTTGTCACTTATCTTTATTATTTAAATAATCCACCTTGTCTTTGTCACTTTAATTTATCATTTAAATAATGATTTCTTCTTTTAGGTCACGTTGACTTCTTTGACCTTGGGGGCTTCAAGCCTTCATTTGGGTGTCCTTCATCTTTGTAAGGCCATAACTCTCAAACCATGAGGAGTTATGTGACATTCCACATACCACCAGAAATGGCATGACAAGCACTATCCATATAGGATAGTTTCACCAACAATTTATTTGATCTTCATCTCATTATTCCACATACAATCATGGGTCCTCCAACCATTCTTCTAGAATAACTCAATCCGTAAAGCATCTTCCCGTGAGGGATTTCACCATAAGGGGACCACTTTGGAGTTCATCCATTTGTGCACCTTATCAATCATGATAAGACAATAATGAGAGCATAGGTCTTCCAACCATTCTTCTAGGATAACTCAATCCACAAAGCATCTTCCCATGACGACTTTCACCATAAGGGGACCACTTTGGAGTTCATCCATTTGTGCACCTTATCAATCATGATAAGACAATAATGAGTCATCTATACATTTTTCCAACAATGCATCATATTCCAATGAAACCACATCTATCCATCTTCATCATGTATCAATGGCAACTCATTGATCCATCTTCATCTATGCATTCTCATCAAGGACAATACATATTATATTACATAAATCATCAATCATCAATCAATCCTTTGACATCAATCAATCACTTGACATAAATCAATGACATCAATCAATCAAACCATTGGCATCAATGACAACACGATCCAACAATCTCCCCCTTTGGCATTGATGGCAATACCAACATTGATGTCAACACCAATTACCAATTATTGATGTCAACACCAATTACCAATTATTGATGTCAACATGTAGATAAGGCATTCTCTACATCAATATTCAATGTGACTATCTCTCCCCATCAATAAACATCAATCACATCAATGTGATTAACTCTCCCCCTTTGACATCAACGGAGAAGGGCCATTCTCATCTTGGAGCTGCTCCCCTTGCTTGAACTCTCCTTGGGGATGCTCCCCCTATCTGAATGCCTTTGATCTTCCTCTGAATAATATCTTCCCTTTTGAACAAGGGATATCACTCTGATTTAATGTTGAATATACATCGAACATACTCCCCCTGTGACCATTGCTACCCCTAAAATTATGCTCTTGTTCTCTTTCTTCAAGTATATGGCTCTTTTCTAGGTATGCATCTGATAAATATCTCCTCCTAGAATCATGGGATGAAGAATGACTCCCCCTATGGGTATATCTCCCCTATCTTTTCTGCAATATGAACATTGTGCTACCATATAACGATCCTTGGACCTATTCATGCATCAAACTCATGCCATACCAAGCATCATGAAGCAAAAGAAATGTCAACAATGAAATAAAGAATCATGAGAAAAATATCAACCAAGTACATC
>ML782108.1:822974-838516 GCA_009831015.1 Picea engelmannii | reverse complement strand
AACCTGCAACAAACAATGTCAGACCTTGCAACAGAGTGTTATACCATCACATCAAGATACAATCCATGTGCATAGCCTTTTTCTCAATGATTTACCACATATATGCGGTCTGCTTCACAACAAATCATGTATGTACGTGACCTATACAAGGTCAGCCTACGTATGTATGCAAGTGATACCACTGTCACCCGCATATGCTTTAGTAGATGACTTACTTGAGATTCCCTTTAGTCTTTCATTCTGTTCTGTTTGCTCTATCTTCTTCACCCACTTTTGTAGATGTCCTTTCTCCTTAGAACTTGAGCTCTAAGCATCCATCTTTTCAAAGATGTCTCCCTTCCTTACTTCATTCCTTCTTCTAGCCATGCTATTTGAAGTTCTCATCATAGACTTTCTTCTTGTGTTCCAACACTCATGAGATTTTTGGCCAAATCCACTACAGCTGTAGCATCTCATAGTGTTACAGTGAACAACAATGTGTCCTACTTGATCACATATCCAACACCTCATGGTGTTATAAAATCTTCCATTATATATCCTTTCATAAGATCTACATTCAAAAGCTTTGTGACCATATCAATTACATGAATAACAATGCCCATGAAAAATACTTTCATTCCTTTTCTTTGGTTTCCCAAGAATAAATTCTTGCTTTGTTCTTTTGAAATTTTCTTTGCCTTGTGTAGATGGTTTCTTTGCAACATTGGCTTCCTTCTTTGATGGATTTACATCATGATTCTTTGAGGTTGTTGCTTCAACATGTGTATCTTCTCCTTTGTATCCAAGACCTAATTTATCACATGATGATCTTTGAATTTCCAAGATTTCATCCAAGATTCGTGATCTATTCAAGACTTTGTTTGAATTTTCCACCTTCTTTCTAAGGTCAACAATTTCAGCTTCTAACTTACAACATGACTCTTCCTTTTCATTTATTTTAATCTTCAATAGTTCCTCTATTCTTTTGGCATCTTCAATTTGGGTCTTGAGATGAACAATGGTTTCAAAACTTTTGTTAATCTCATCATCTACATTCATATCTTCTTTTCCATTCTTTAGTCTTGTGATCTCTTCTTCATTTTCTTCTAATAGAGTCTTATTGCTCTCTTCTTGATCCTTGATCATTTCTTTTAACTTCAAGATGTGCCTTAGACTTCTCCTAAGAAACTTCTTAGTGTTATYTGAAAGATAGTTATAGTCTATATAATAATGATCACWTCTATATCTATATAAACCCTCTTCAACTTCCTTTTAAAGTTTTAATAGATTTCATTCTATTATTTTCATGGAATAATTATCATTAAACTTTACACAAACTATTTATAGATCTTATTCTTCACTTGTAGAGAAAAATTCATCATCATCATTTCAATCAAGGGTTTTTGAGGGTTCTTTACCTTCATTTGAAATATCTTCACGATCTTCCTTTTTGCCAACATCAACACATAATTCTTTGCCTTCATTTGAAATGTATTCAAGATCTTCCTCTGTGCCATCATCACATGATTCTTTATCTTCACTTGAAATGTTTTCAAAATAACATTTAGAAATAATGCATTCAAGAGTTTTTAGAGATTCTTTACCTTTAGTGATCTTGATGGAGTGATCTTCAATTTTTTCTTTCTCCTTCTTTCTTTGATATGTTTCCTCTAGCTTTAGCCATAGATCCTTGGCAGAGGTGCATTGTCTCATGCTATCTTCGATAGGGCTTGAGAGTCCACTAAGGATGGTATTGAGAGCCAATGCATCATTCTTCTTTCCTTCCCTTTGAGATGCAAACTTTGACTTGTTCTTCAATGAAACTGATCCACCAATGGTTGCCTTCCAAATTGCTACTCCCATTGTCTTTAAATGTAATCACATCTCTATTCTCCAAGTAGAATAGTTTTCCTCATCAAGGATTGAAACTTCATCATCCATTTGTGTGTCTATGGATCTCCTTCAATCTTGTTAAGGCTTGTAGTGAAGGCCCACTATGATACCAATTGTTGGACACACCTACCACACTTAGAGGGGGGGTGAATGAGTGTGGGGATCTTTTTCCCAAAACTTCCGTCTTACACTAAAACTCCTTAGTTAACATTCAAAATTTGATCATTACTCAATGTTGTCATTTATAATCATTTATATGTGAATACATATCAGCAACATATATCGACAACATATCATCAACAAATCATCTCCACAAGGAACACAAAGAACACAAAATGTATGCACAATTTTTCTTTTTATTATGGACTTCAATTCGGGGGTTTTTCAGCAACAACTGAATAGAGTACAACTCTACAAGAGAACCAGCTCTATATTCAAGACTCATCTTATATTCTCAGCACCAACTGAGATGAGACAACAATCCTCAACAAATATCAATCTGTCAACATAAACAAGTGCATCAACCATGCACCAACCTGTGCCAAACAACCTGTAATCAACATGTACCATAAACAAGTGCATCCAACCATGTACCAAGTATATATAAATCATGTGTCAACTACTCATCAACAATGAATCATAAATATGTACCAAAATCATCAACTATACACCTCATGTATGTGCCAACTCATCAACTGCTTGTCTCAACCATGACTATTTTTGGATTAGTCAACAACCCCAACTTGAAATAATCATAACTTTGTACCTGTAATTAATAAAGATCTGAAACTGATGTAAAATTTTATTCAGTGTTCTTTATGCAATTCCTCCAGGTGGCACTACTTGGAACCTCTCAGAAAAGGAGTTATAGCAAAAATGACATACCTTGCTGAATTCTGACTTATTCTAGAGAGCGACCTTGTAGAGCATTCCCCACACAAAATATTTGTTGAATTGATCTGAAACTGTTAAAAAATATAACAAAGATGGTACCCTAACCAAAAAATGTGGTCTCACTAAATTTGGATCTGTTATGAAGAAGTTATGACTTTTTTACCCGAAACACATGTTTTTGACTAGTTTTAGGACTAGCCACAAACCCTATTTTCCACGAAGTGTAACTCCCAAAATACAACGACCCACAAGATGAATTGTTTAACACAATTAATTGGGTATGTTTAATCAATGGCATAACAATTTCATCGTATGAATCATTATAGAAAAAAAGTTATAGTGAAAATGGTGAGATGACATGTAAATAACATACCTTAGAAAGAATCATCAAAAGAATTTATCGTCCCTTCAATTCCGACCCTCTTTTCTTCACATTCCTTCTGAAATTCGGCTTGTATATCCTTGGTTACCTCAGTCACCTATAGATATTCAATATGCTCAAGTGTTCCACACCAAAAATGATCAAGAATCTCTCACAAGAAGCTCTCCATCAATACTCCAAAAGATATTCTCATAATAAGCTCTCCATTGATCCATAAAAATGATGATCTACAAGAGACCATTGCTATCTTATTTATACTTTCATCCTCTAGGTCACTTAGCCCATTTTTAGGTCACTTAACTCATTTCTAGGTCACTTAACCTATTTTCCTTATTTTAGGGTTAACCACTTTCCATAAATAGAAATATCTCCAATATTTTATCATTTAAATATTCCTTCTTGATTTTCTCATATTACTTTATCATTTTTTGATTTTGTCATTTCTCTTGATTATTTAAATAATCCACCTTGACTTTGTCACCTTACTTTATCATTTAAATAATTGTTTCTTCTTTTAGGTCACTTAACCCATTTCTAGGTCACTTAACATATTTTCCTTATTTTTAGGGTTAACCACTTTCCATAAATATTCCTTCTTGATTTTGTCACCTTACTTTATCATTTCTTGATTTTACAACTTCTCTTTATTATTTAAATAATCCATCTTGACTTTGTCACTTTAATTTATCATTTAAATAATGATTTCTTCTTTTTGGTCACTTTGACTTCTTTGACCTTGGGGGCTTCAAGCCTTCATGTGGGTGTCCTTCATCTTCGTAAGGCCATAATTCTCAAACCATGAGGAGTTATGTGACATTCCACATACCAACGGAAATGGAATGATAAGCAAAATCCATCTAGGATAGTTTCACCAACAATTGCCTTGATCTTCATCTCATTATTCCACATACAAGCATGGGTCCTCCAACCATTCTTCTAGGATAACTCAATCTGTAAAGTGTCTTTCTGTGAGGGCTTTCACCATAAGGGGACCACTTTGGAGTTCATCCATTTGTGCACCGCATCAATCACGATAAGACAATAATGATAGCATGGGTCCTCCAACCATTCTTCTAGGATAACTCAATCCGCAAAGATTCTTCCCATGAGGGCTTTCACCATAAGGGGACCACTTTGAAGTTCATCCATTTGTGCACCTTATCAATCATGATAAGAAAATAATGAGTCATCTATACATTTTTCCAAAAATGCATCATATACCAATGAAACCACATTGATCCATCTTCATCATGTATTAATGACAACTCATTGATCCATCTTCGTCATATCAATGACAACTCATTGATTCATCTTCATCTATGCATTCTCATCAAGGAAAATACATATTATATTACATCAATAATCAATCAATCAATCCTTTGAAAGCAATCAATCAATTGACATCAATCAATCAAACCATTGGCATCAATGACAACATGATCCAACACTTGGTGATGGTCTAAGGTCCATAATGGAGTGGACGAAACTTTCGATGAGGCTCTGTAAGGCATTCTTTCTGCAAGTGCAACCAAACTTTGTCTCCCACCTAAAACTAGTGTGGCACCCGGTGTTGATCATGGAGCTAGTTGTACTTGGTATTGGACTTCCGTAAAATATCCTGAACCTATTGGCGCATGTGTTGGATCTTCTCAATGAACCGAGTGGCTTTATCAACTTTAGTTGGAGCATGCAAGAATTCTGTCTGGGTGGATGCAAGGGGTAGTGCAACATCCATGGGACCCAATAGTTGATATCCCAACCCCACCTGAAAGGGGTTGTGGTCAGTTGAGATATGTATGGATCTATTGTAGTTGTGCTAAAAATATGGAATACTCTCATACCAGGTGTGGGGATGCTTGGATTTGTACATGTGCATGATGTACATGATCATCCAATTGATGACCTTGGTTTGGCCATCTGTGTGGGGGTAGAAGGTAGTGGATTTGGTGAGCTTGGTGTCCAATAGTGACCAAAAGATCGACTAGAATGTGTTGAGGAGCCAACTGTCCTGATCTGAGATAATGGTTTTTTGGATCCCAAAGTGAACCCACACTCGTTCAAAGAAGATCTTAGCAGTAGCCTCCACTGTGATGCTCTTCTTATAGGTGGCCATAATCGCCATCTTGGAAAAGTGATCAACAACCATAAAAACACAATAATTTCCATGCTTGGTGGATGGAAGTCCTGACATGTAGTCCATTGAGATGGATTCCCAGGGTTTGTTAGGAGTAGGCAGAGGAGTGTACAAGACTTTTTTTATTAGTGGACAGTTTGGAAATAGTGCAAGCAGTGCAGGACTAGATATAATTGTTGACATCTTGTTGAAGTTTCATCCAGTAGAAATGTCACTGCAACACTGCCATTGTCTTTTCCACGCTAAAGTGTCCTTCCACCCAACTGTAGTGAGCTTCCCAAATCACCTTCGCTCGCTCGCTTGATGGAACGTAGAGATGTCCCAGATGGCACAATAACCCATCCTGAAGATGGAAATTAGTGACAACTGTGTTTGTGCCCGAAATCTAGTAGGTGTTTCTGAATTTAGGATCTATCTCATAGAGGTGGGGCCATATGGAGGTCTCATGGTCGTAAGAGTCTAACATTGTGGTGAGTTCCATGAATGGAGGTTGGCTGAGGTAATCAATGCCTTGGTTGGTACTTCTTGTTTTATAATTGATGTTGAGGTGGAACTTCTACAAATATGTGGAACACTTCTGATGGTGGTCATTCTACAATTTTCCTTCTGTCCACATGAACTGCAATGACTTATGATCAGTGTGGATGACTGTCTCCTTCTCTAGAATGTAATGCCTCCACTGGTGGCAGGATTGCACAATGGAGTACATTTTTTTTTTCCGTAAGTAGGGTATTTACGGTCATCATCTCATAGTGTCTCAATATCATAGGCCAAAAGGTAGCTGTGTTGAGTGAGGATTGTGCCCACATCATAGTCTGAAAAATTTATCTTGATCTCAAAGGGATGTTTCAGGTTAGGTAATGAAAGCACTTGGGCTGAGCACAATCACTACTTCAAATCATCGAATGATTTATGTTGGGACATGCTCCACACAAATTTTGCCTTATCACCACCCCTGGTTATTTGGATGAGGGCCCATGCAATATGGGAGAATCCCAACATGAACTTGTGATGGAAATTGGCAAGGCCTAAGAAGCTTCGGGGCTCAGTGAGCATGGTTGGGGATGGCCAGTCACAAATGAATTGGATCTTGGTGGATCAACATAGACACCATGCACATCAACAATGTAGCCTAGGTACTGGACCCTGTCCATGTCGAAGGAGCATTTTTCCAAGTTGGAATATAGTTTGTGTTGCCACAGAGTGTGGAGAACCTGCTGAATATGTTGCAAGTTTTTTGCCCAAGTCTTGTTGTAGATGAGGATTTCATCAAGATACACCACCACAAAAGAATTAGTGAAAGGCCGCAATATGTCATCCATCATCCTCATGAAAGTTGATGGGGAATTTGTCAAACCAAAGAGCATGACCAACCATTCAAAATACGTTATTTTGAATTGAATGCAGTTTTCCATATATCTGTCTGATCTATTGGAATGTGATGGTAGCCATAATTCAAATCAATTTTACTAAAGTACTTTTCCCCCTTGAGTTGATAAAAAGATCACCGATTCAGCGAGTCAAGTACCGGTTCTTGACTGTGATTTTATTTAGGGCCCAGTAATCAATGCAGAGTCACTAGGTCCTATATTTCTTCTGCACCAGCATGATTGGGCTTCTTGATCTAGGTGAATATCAGTGGCCACCCACCTTTTCCAACTGGCTCAAAACAATTTTCTGGCAATTTTGGTAATTTACTATTTTTAGCAGTTTTTAATTTCTGGGGCTATTCAATATAAACACTACAAGTTACAAATGTAAATTTCATTTCAACCATACATTTTAAAAATTATTACTCAAAATATATTCTACACTATAGAAAATTACCTATTGTTTTGCGTGCCTACGCTTGCAAATGCAACGACGACCCTTGCGCTCACGACCTCACGACGACCCCTGCGTGCAACCACCTCACAGATGACCTCACGACGTCCTATGCTCTCACGAAATGACAACAAATTTTGTAAAATGTTTCAACATCGATGTGTGGTTGATATATAAACAATCTTTCGGTCGAAAGATTGTTCGGCCGAACAAATTTTCGGCCGAACTATCTTTCGGCCGAACAAATTTTTGGCCGAACTATCTTTCGGCCGAAAAATAGTTCAACCAAACAATTGTTCGACCGAAAGAGGATTGCCAGAAAGAAAATATCCGACCGACTAAATTTGTACATGCAAATTGAGTGTGCGGTTATTGCACCGTTTGATTTGACATTTCTTTTTTCGGTCGAAAACAATATCTTTCGGTCGAAAAATGTTATGAGTTCGGCCGAAAAAATGTTTTTTAGAATTTTGGAGGCCTGATTGTCACGAAATTGTAACTCACCTCCGTGATTTCACCCAAATACGATTTGATATTACTTACATAAAAGGGAGGGTAAACAGAGTTATCGATGCATTGATTTGGAGGCCACGCGTATTCTCGGTAATACCTCTTCAGACGAATCTTCGAGAAAGGATTCTAACTATATAGTTCGACAATGACTAGTACAAAGAGGTTAAGGACAATATCAGACAAGACACCAAGAGGGTACCAACATTTGAAGGATTCTCAAATTGATGAGGTATAATAACATGATTTACATACCTCCTAACGACAAATTGAGAAGTTTGATCTTAAGCGAAGCTCATAGAGCAGTGTACATGGCTCATCCGAGAGTCTCGAAGATGAGGGAAGACCTAAAGCCTTTATTCTTCTGAAAGGGATGAAATCATACATAGTTGACTATATGGCGAGAGGTCTAGAATGTTAGCAAGTGAAAGATGAACATAGACATCCGACAGGATTACTACAACCACACGTCATTCCAAAATAGAAATGGAAGGTCATTTCGATGGACTTTATTGTTGGATTACTGCTAACAACAAGGAAGCACGACTCGATTTTCATGGTAGTTGAAATTATGATGAAGAGTACACATTTTATTCATGTGCATACAATGTATCAAACGTTAGACATAGCTAGAGTTTTTATCAGTAAGATTGTAAGATTACATGGCATGCAAAAAATGATCATATCCAATCAAGGATTGGTGTTTACAAGACGATTTTGGACTAGTTTACAAGAGTCTTTGGGAACACAACTAAACTTTAGTACAACATATCACCCTGAGATAGATAGGCAGACAGAAAGAACGAACCAAATTATGGAAGATATGTTTGTATGTATGTAATGGACCAACATAAGCGTTGAGAAGAGTTCTTGTCACTAGTAGAGTTTGTATACATCAATAGCTACCAAAGTACCATTAAGATGACACCATTTGAGTTTCTTTACGGGTGACTGTGTCAGATGCCATTAAGTTGGGATCAACTTGAGGATAGGATCCTGGTAGGACCAAAAGAAATCCAAGAAATGGAAGAACAAATGCAATTGATAAGACAAATGATTAAAGGAGCACAAGATTGGTAGAAGTGTTATGTTGATGTGCATCGCGTTGATCGCAATTATGAAGTTGGGGACTGAGTTTTCTTGCGGGGTGAAACCACACAAGATTTATATCAAGTTTGGAAAGAGTGTTAAAATATCTCCTAGGTTTGTAGGACCTTTCGAAGTTGTGGAAAAGAAAGGACCCATGGCCTATTGACTAGCCTTGCCTGGTTCTTTGAAGCGTATGCACAATGTTTTTCATGTATCTGTTTTGAGACATTATGTTAGTGATCCTACACATGTGATTGACATGATTTCCTTGCAAGTGTCGGACGAGGGTACACTCATGGAGGAGCCAATCCGCATTCTGGACCATCACATTTGACAACTACGACGTCGAACAGTTGATCCGGTCAAGGTCTAGTGGGATAATTATAGTCCACACTCGGCTACCTGGGAGGATGCACATGATATGCTCCAACAGTTTCCTTACTTATTTGAAAGATTAGACATATATATCTTGTTAGATACTTTATTTACTTCATTTTTATATACTATACAACTTTGGGACGAAGTTTAAAACAAGAGGGGGTATATGTAACATCCCACTCTTATGAGCACATGTTATCGACTTATTCTTTGAGGACACTTGCGTACAAGTGATCCGGTTATAGTACATAGTTATTTATTTCCCTTATGGATTCTTATAATGATGTTGATGGATTATGATTTAATGTTATTTGATATATGTGTATGGACAGATGCTAGTGGCAAGTTTTCTCTGAGTGTGCAGGACATTGACAGATTGTGGATGCCGAGGGCATCAATAGATCTCCTTGGACTCCGGATTGAGTCAGGGAGTGGATTGTATTGGTTTGAGTATTTCATTTATGCATATGTGATATATGATCGATTATAGTATGATTTTGTATATGTATCATTGACAATGTTTCGTTGATGGATGCAGGCTAACAAATGCTTTCTAATCTGACTCACATAAGGAGTAAAACGGTCATGCACATAGACCAGATATTGAGGGAGAGGTGTGGCAACATCCATTTCAGAGCCTGCTAGAAATCATGCCATAGCTCGAATTGTAGGTTAACGATTACCTAGTTCGAGAGGTCCACGATGTCCTGAGGGCAAACCGAGACATTCATTCATGAACATTTCTAAGGGGTGTGCAACAAGGCATAGTCCTTATTCCTTAGAAGCCCTTAGTCTCTCACAAGGTCACCCATGTGGAGTGTTGAATCCAAGGGTTGGACAACTACCAAAACCAGTAAAAAGACGAATGGCATCCTTGGAGCATAGAGTTGCATCTTGAAAGGCACGTCGCATAAGTAACACTTGAGTCAATAAATCTAGGTGGCCTAGGAAACCTTGTGTGGATATTTAAACCTCGAAAAATCTTTAAGCATTGCCAGATTAATTAATTAATTAATTAAAGAATGGATTTAGTAATTGTAAACCCAAAATGAAGTCTAATCCTATTCAAACATTACCCCTAAGTCTAAATTCTTGTAAGAAGGCTAACACTAAATTATTAACTAAATTAATTAAAAGGGGGGAGGGGCGAGGGGTGGAATCAAGTTAAGATTTAAGAAAAAGATGAAATATAGATTTAAGAAAAAGATGAAATATATCTAAAGAATTAATAAGGCACATGTGTGCGAGAAATATTAAAAGGAAGTTTTAAATAAGAAAGAATTAAAGATGAGAGAATAAGGTACGCATAGAAAGGAATCTAGAGTCTAGTTACCACTAATAAACTAGGAGACTAATCTTATTTTAACTCAACTCCGATTTAGTAAGGCGTCAGTCATTAAATGAGAATATGGGGAATAAAGACACTGAGGGAAATTGACTTTAATTAAATAAAATGTGGAATTTCTTGTGCAACTTGGGGAGAGGGTGACAAGTGTAAGGGGGAAATAATTCTAATTTATTTAATTAAAAAACTAATTAATTGTGTAAGGGGGAGGTGTCATTAAAAAAACTCATATAAAGCAAATGGTTTAGAGGGAAAATGGATCACACACTGGTTATGGGTAAGGTTATGCTGCAAAATTTTTGACTTGTGCTAGAAAAATTCTGATTTTGTGTGCATGGGAATAAGGGGGAAGAAGAGTACCCCTAGCCTTGGATAGGAAGTATCCATGTAATGAGATTTAAATTTATATATGTAGTTGCTGTTAATTTTATAATTTGTATTAAATAGTGAAGCATAATTTTTCAGTTATGGATGATTGAGAGTGTGGAGAGGAAAATTTTCTCGCCTGTATACCCATTTCAGTTTTTGTTTAAAGTATGAAATTTCTTTGGCTGTCTCCCTTGTACAGTTTACGAGACTCCTTTATTGATTCTGGTGCCTTTCCCTTTTCAGTCCCAATGTAACACAAAAGAAATAGTGGTTAGAAGTTCTGAACTCTTGATTGTTTTGGACGAAGTATAACAGTGGAAAATATTAATTTAAACTCATAGAGGGCGCTACCAGTCCTAGGAATTGAATCTCTTGCTTGGTCACTGTCTCTGACTGAATGTTAATTCCATTTTCATATGAACCTGTCGACTTAATCGCCCTCTCGACATGAATGTTGGTAGCGCTGAAACTCATAATTTTATTCTTGTTGGATTCGGTGAGGTGGTAGTTAGTTGGATGTACAAACCAGAATTCTAAATTCGTGCCATCACTGCCTCCAACTTACAACTTGGATTTCTTTATTGAGGGTCGCTGTAGTTTTCTTGAGAATTTCGGATTCGACCCTAGGCATGGCTGCTGCCATTAGCATACCTCGCTGGATTCGATTTGGTCGGGTTGCGCACTGCTAAAATATGGTAATCTCGCCTCACTTAAAAATTGGAGTTAACACCAATCGTTGACTGAAACTGGAGTGAAGGTTCATCCTTGCCGGACTAATCTTCAAAAATGGATTTGAGAATGTTAATCGTACTGCGAAATTTTTGAGATTGTCGATGAGAATGTTTTCGATTCGACTGTGCTTGGGCGAATTTAACTTTTCCGACCGCTCTGGAAGGGATTCGCATGGCCAAATTATTGGAATGAAAATGAGTCTATTCCGCTGCCACGAATTGATTATTGGAATGCCAACGAATTCATACCTGTTGCAAACGATTTACTAATAGAATCCAACGAATTCCTTCCCTCTTGCAATTCATACCTGATGCACACGATTTTATCAATAGACTGCAACGAATCCTTTCCCTGCTTATACTCATTCCTTTTGCAAACGATTTTATTATCAGAATGCAACAAATTCTTCCCTGCGGCAAACGGTTTTTTTGGTACTATAATGCAATAAATTTATTTCTCTGCCAGCGTATGTTTCTCCAACAATCTGAACGCGCCATCCCTCCAGCAATTTCCTGTATCTATTTCTCTGCCAGCGTATGTTTCTCCAACGATCTGAACGCGCCATCCCTTGACGAATTTCCTGTAGCGAATGTCATCGTCCAACATGGTGTTTTTCTTGCCACGAATTCAATGGCACCTGCCATTCCTTAACTGACTGTCCGAGTTATTGATGGCACTTTCCAGTCCTTCAAAAAAAAAACTGACAACGAATACAATGGTATCTGCGATTCCGTAATGACTTCCAGATTTATTAATGACACTTTCCAGTCCTTAATTAATGACAACGATTATAGTGGTTTCCTGAATTGCTTATCATCAAATTGTATATTTAAACCTTGTCCACTAAGAGTTGCGTTAGTTGGAAGTCAAGCGTAAAGATCCTTCCCTTCCAAAGCATAGCTGAGTAAATTAGTTAACATGTCTATTTGTGGGATATAATCTGTTGGCACAGGGCAGACCCAAGGTTCAACGCTACAACAATGCACCAACAAAACTCTAGCTATCGGTCTTTTCAACAACACCTGCGAAGCAGATGAAGTCTAACTCAAGGTAGAGGCAGGGGTGGTTGCAAGACTCAGGTGTTTGCGACCTTAGCTGGGACACAGATCCGTGATTATAACATTTAGCAATCACCTAGCATAGATTATTCATCGATATTCAACCCTTATGAAACTTCACAGATAGCACAGAGCATCGCAATATGTACTTAAATCTAAGATAATTCAACACTTAGCCACAACGAGATAGATTAGATTCGGCAGATCAAACACTAAGCATCTTACATACCAGAACTAATATTCATTCATATCTCAGAAGCACAAAGCATAAATAGATCTATCTAAACACATCTAAGCACTTAGCAAAGGAAGAGACAAACACAGGCACAGAGCACAACACACATATTTACCGTGGTTCACCCCCACCCTGGGGCTACGTCCACGAAGTCTTCTTCTTTATTAGCTTCAGTTAATCAGATTACAACACAGAGCCATCCAAATCCCTCTTCCCATAGGACAAAAGATCTGCACAATGCGCTAGATCCTTCTTCCTTGCACTACAACACAAAGCCTTCTACAGTCTCTCATAGGGACTTGCACTCGGCTCTGCAAGTCTTACACAAAATGCACAAAGCCTTGTTCACACAAATTCAACCCTTGACACTTAGCCTACATCACATAGATATATCATCCACTACTCCTCTATATGGCCTAGACATCTATATATACATACAAAATAGGCCTAAACATGGGTAAACCCATGGGCTGACATCCCAATCCCATTACATTATCCCCCAAAACCCAAAAAGAACCCAAAAAGGGGTCTAGCTTCCACGATTTTCGCTTCGCGTTGCACTCCATCTTTGACAAGTTGTCGAAGTCCCAAAAACGGTCAAATATGCCCAAGTGTTCCTCAAAACTTGGTCAATGGCCAACATACCCCCAACACTCACCTGTGACTCATCCCAAGTCACTCAGGTCTCGGTAAGTTTGCCTCAAAGGTCTCGAGCTTGGCTCGAGCTGCTTCGACTTGTCTCTGTGCTACTGTTTCTTGCTCATCGAATTCCCGAACAATTGCTTCGCTGATAGGTCCTTCCAGTTGTTGCTCGACTGTAACAACTACTTGTTCTAGTAGTGTTCCTTGGCCTTCAATTTCTTCAGACAATAGGTAGGCTACCTCTTGCCTCGGCTGGAGTTTCTAGGTGACTTCCATCACTCTGTTCTACGTGGTAAGAACGAGTTGTTGGGCAGTGCATTGTTCCTGGGATCTCTTCATCCTCTCGATGAGTGACAGGAGCTTGAGCTACGCCTATACTATATCTGCGTGTTGCTTTTCTTCCTGGAGTTGGGACTCCAGTTTCTTCAACTTTGGGTCTTCAGAGAGTTGTTCATATATCTGCGCTCTTTTGCTACTTAGTTGTTTACATTCTGCAACAAGTGTTTTAATCCTCTTGACTGCACTCTGAGTATTCAATTCTCGTTGGTCACGCACTTCTTGTGGATTCTATGGTATGGCCTGAAGCTCTAATTCCACGACCCTTTGTTGAAGTTGCTGAATAACTTCAGCCAGCTTCGTCACTTGGCGCTCTATGGGCTCTTCGGCCTTCTTCTCTAAGCCGGTCACATAGTGAAATGCTCTGTTGACTGCTTCTTCAATTCCTATCTGTTTTGCAAGAAGCTGCTCTTTCTCTTTTTGGATCTTTGCTTTGTCTTCTTCAAATTTTGCTTGGAGAGCATTCTTCTCTTGTTGCGCGGCTTGGCGTTGTTCAATAATTTCCTCCTGTGCTTTCTTTAGGGCCTGGGTGGCCTATGCTTTTTCTTCCTGAGCATGTCGAAAGCGTACTTCGACTGCATCAACAATCTTGCAGAGCTGAATTGATTCATCTCCTGCTTCTGTTGTTCCTTCTGGCAGAGGTGCAATAGAGATTGCTTGGCTAGACTGGAGTGCTTGTTGTACTCCTTGAAGCGCGATCTCAATTTGGCTATACATTTGTTCCTGCTTCGCCTCCTACTTCTCTATAATTTCCTTTGAAGCATCATTGACCACTGCAACAATGAAATCAAAGTTATCCAAGGTGAGGGTAGTTCGCATCTTGGTTACAGGGGTTCTTGGTTTCTTTCTGGAGGAGGATTTCATAGGTGAGATCTTCATTTTCTTCGATGAGTCTTCTTTGTCCCTAGGCGGTGGTACTTCAACTTTCTGAGGTTCTGTATCACCTTCTTCATCTGGTGTAATGGAATCCATCCTTATAGATAGGTTGTCAACATCCTGGACTTCTTCAGTCTTCTTCGTCGTTTTTTATTTCTTTGTCTTACTAGGCCCAGGTGTATCCTACGTAGTTTTGGGGCTGTTGATGTCGAACATTTCTACGGGGTCTGCTGAAACAAAGAGGTCCACCGACCATTCCTTGGTAATCTCTTCCAGGGCTTCTTTCGTTAGCTTATAATAGAACTGAAGTGGTTCCTAGTGCTCATCAACGCGTAGGGTTAGGTATATAAAGTGGCGGTCCGTACTGAACTTTATTAGAGGTTGAAATCTCTGTAAAGTGTTCGGGGTTATGCAAGGTTCACTCCTTATGGTTTCTTTCAATTAGTTATAATACGCGTGGAAAACAACATTCGATTGTCATTGCTTGCTCATGTCATTCGAGTACCATAATGTACTGAATTTCGCGGCTAGTGGCTCAAAGGGATCAAGGTCCGGGAAGGTTGCGCCTTTCGGTAGCTCCCATTCAACAAAAGCGATCAGTATCAGGAGCCAAGTAAAATGGAATTCATGCCCCTGATCTTGGGCTTCTCTGCAATCAATCTCCAGTTGATTTACCAGGTACTTCACCCAGTTCATCTGTAGTCCCTTTGCGCACTTTCCTGTGAGGTCAACTACAAAGCTAGATACTTGTGTTGGTCGATTCTTGCGTACTTATACGGGGTGAGCATGTTGTAAGCTTTACGGTACCCCAGGTTGAAGTCGCAAAACTTCAACGCTGTAACCTTGTCTTGATCTGCGCGGTAGGT
>ML782108.1:730773-771064 GCA_009831015.1 Picea engelmannii | reverse complement strand
GAGGAGGGTGGAGATGGAGAAAGTATTTCATATGAACGGCGGCGTCGGAGACTCCAGCTATTCTCAAAATTCCACGCTCTATCAGGTATTTTATTCTAATCCAATAATTATCTTTAATGTTGTTCAGATATTTTGAAATGAAATGTTTATACAGTGTCTCATGATCGGTGGCAATGGATTGCAGAAGAGTGCATTAAAACTCCTAGAGCCTATATTGGAGGAATGCATTTCATCGATGGAGTTCATGGAATGCAATGCATTTTGCATTGCAGAGTTGGGTTGTTCCTCTGGACCCAATGCTCTGTTGCCAGCGGAAACTATAGTAAAGTCCCTCCAAGCCAAATATTTGTCCGTGGGCATTCCTCCTCCTCAGTTCCAAGTATTCTTCAACGATCTTCCTTCCACGGATTTCAACACACTCTTCAGGACTTTGCCTCCTTCAGGAGTCACTGATCGGAAAGACGCAGCATGCAGAGCATATTTCGCAGCAGGCGTACCGGGGTCATTCTACGCAAGGCTATTTCCAGACAAGAGCCTCCACTTTGTTCATTCTTCCTATAGTCTTCACTGGCTTTCTCAAGTATGTTTTCATATTATTTTGAAAGCGAGATTTTTTTTTTGGAGAGATCAAATTTTATGATGAGGAAAATTGATGAAAGGTGGTGAATGCCCCTGCCATTCACCACCTATAATGGAGAGCCATTTACCATTAGTGTTGCCAGCTGCTAAATGGCTCTCCGTACCTTTAATTTCTGACCCGGATAATAGCATCCCCGCACCTGTCGTTGTTGCCGTCTCCTCATTAGATAGACCATTATTTTCTTCTTCTAATAAGGCTGATCGTACTGAGTTTACTGTATGATGATTAGGTTCCTTCTGAGGTTTTAGAAAAGAATTCAGTGACATGGAACAAGGGAAAAATCTCGGCGGAAGGATCTCCGGCTGTTGGAGAAGCTTATCTTCGTCAATATCAGAAGGATTTCAACGTGTTTCTGAGAGCTCGGGCAGAGGAGCTGATTCCTGGAGGCCGCATGGTTTTGCTTTTAAGAGGTCGAACGTCTCGTGATCCAACTGATCAGGGTATGCTTGCCATTACCTGGGAGTTGTTAGAAAGCGGTTTGAATGATTTGGTTTCTCAGGTAATTTACTGTTGTTTAATTTTAATTAATTTACTGTAAATTCATGTTATTTTAAGATCTGTTAAAGGAAGATCGAGGGATTAAAAGGAAAAGGATATTGAGATGCAAAATGTTTGGGCAATGGAAATTACATTAATGTGTTTGACAATGGGCAATGGAAAATGTTTGGGCAATGGCAATGGAATTTACATTAATGTGTTTGACTATGCACTTGGCATTACAGGGATTGATCGAAGAAGAAAAAGTGGATTCGTTCAACATGCCGTTGTTCTGTCCATGTCTGGAGGAGGTGAGCACTGAAATTGCGAGAGAGGGTTCATTTGAAATACTAAGACTGGAGCTCCTCACAAAATTTGCCACGGAAGAGGTGACGGGAGAGATGATGGATGCCATGAGAGGCTCAGCCTCTGGAAAAGAAGCGTATGGGAAAAATATTGCAATTCGATTGAGAGCAGTGACAGAAAGTCTGCTGAAATACCATTTCGGAGAAGAAGTAATGGATGCCTTGTTCCAGAGATGCGGAGAAATAATGGCGAACAGAATGAGTAAAATTATGGAATCTGGAGTCAAAGGAGGATATCTGGTTATGGTTTTGGAGCGTAAATGAAATAGTGGACAATTTACGGGTAGAATTAAATGCTTTATTGTATATTTTTATGGCCTATCAAAAGGCATTTCAAATGTTTTCTTATATATCGTTCCAATTTTAACACACGATCAAAGTGATTCTACTTTGAACTGCGAGGTTTATGCAAAAACAAATTATATTGTTTTTTTATTTTTTATAGTTTTTTTTTCAATCTATTTTTCAAATTAAAAATTACTAGTGTAGCGTTATGAGTTTAGTGTTTTTTCGAATATTTATATACTATCTCACAATAATTTGTTTGTTAGTAGTTTACTAATTTGTAAAGAGTAAATTTTCACTAATATATATTTTTGTGTTGACGAAAAGTTAGTAATTTGTAACGAGTAAATTTTTACTAATATTTTTTTTTTGTGTTAACAAAAAGTTAGTATTTTGCAAAGAGTAATTTTTTACTAATATATTTTATGTTAGAGGAAAACAAACATTTATAATAATAAAAAATATATATAATTTATATATTTTAATTATTATTTTTATATTGTTTCAAAACTAATTCTTAATATGGAATACATAGTCTAGAATGACACATAGTCTAGAATGACAATATATCTTGAGTACATTTTGTTGAATGTTAAAGGGTAGAGTTCATATTTCAAAATGATAATATAAGGTAATATATATTCTCTAATGTTAAATATCCCAATTTTTTATAATATTATTAATAGTTATTAAATATTTCAAATTTTAATAATATTATTAATAGTTAACATTTAGTTGTTTATTATTTGTATTTATTATTTATTTATACAAGTTAAGGTAAATTAGAGTTTTAGTAGTTAGAAATGTAAAACATATGATGATGATGACTAAGATGATGATTAAAGTCTACTTAGATTAAATGGTCTATGAGACGAAGGTAAGATATTACTTGAATTTTTATGCTAAAAAAGCATTGAGAGAAGATTCTAAGATCACCATAGTTTTGATGACTTAGGAGATTAGGAAGGTTGGTAATGTGGAAGATATTTTTAAATCAAGATCTAATATGGGTATACTCAAGGCAATCCAATCCAAAAGGGTATACTCAAGGCAATCCAAGAGGAAGTGTTTTCATCTTCTATCTACTTTGTGTCACAAAGGTGATGGTTCTCTCATTCCATGATGTTTTAGGAGTTGTCCAACACCCAATTTCACTACTTAGATCGTGAAAGTTTGTTCTTATTTTAGAAATGTTGATTTTCTTCTTTGCACTTTTCAAAACTGAGAGGTAATTTTGATCTTCTAAATTAGTGTTGACCACCTCCTTGTAGTATCTTAATTTCCTTTTATCCACTAATTCTTCATCACTCCACATATTCTCCTTAAATTTAGAAGTGATAATATTTGTAATATTATTGATATTTTGCATGATAGCTTCTTTTTGTATTCCCCAATGATGTAGCCAAGATTTGACATCTTTATGTCATCTCTACTTGAGCCGCTAGTGGTTTTGGCTAGAGTTTGAAACAATTTTGTGGAGCCTCTTGTCATCCATGTTGTTTATCTTGTTCTTGTACGTTAGGCATCTAATCATAGCAATGCTCTCAATGGGGAAAGGCTTGCTTCTATCAGGAGGATAAGATAGGGTGTATTGCCCTTAATTTTGAGATTATAATTTATAAAATTATTTTGGATATGTTATATCTTTCTCTAGGAGTATCTAGGTATACTTCAACCCCAAAATTCACATCCATATAAGATAACTAGAGTGACGAGAGTGTGAAAGTGTTTTTTTTTTATCCCAAAGCCAAAGGTCACTTGATTTACAATTATTTCCGAGCCCATAATAAACTTTCTGGGCCCTTCATTTATCATTTTTTCAACGCTATAGTTTCAATTAAACTTGTGGTGGATATTGATTCCAAGATGCTTGCATGAGGCAATTGCTCCAAGCTATTGTTGTCATAAACAAAAGTATCGTAGGTGATCCTTTTGGATTTAATTATCATAACCTTTGTTTTGTTATTAGTTGGTTACCTAGGTCATAGAGATTCTTTTCCATAAGAACAATATCATAAGCATAAAGAAGGAGAATGATGACTATACTAGCGAGAGCCAGGCCAACACAACCTATGTTCTCCAAACAATATTCCAACTAATCAATATAGATGTTGAAAAGAGTAGGGTGTAGGGGACAACCTTGCTTGACTCCAATATTACAATTAATTTCTTCCAACCATCCCTCAGTGTTCCTAAACTTGGAAATAAATTTCTCATATAGCCTTATTGCAACAACTCTTAACTCGAAAGGGACTTTAAGCTCTTCTAACCTATTCCATAGGTTAGTCCTAGGATCAATGTCAAAATATTCTCCAAAATCAACGAAACAAGAAAGGAGATCGGTTTTATCATTACAACACTCCTATGTAATGATCCTAAATGTAACAAGGTGGTCCAGAGTGGAATGCAACATGACCTCTAGGTATTTTTCAATGGATTTCTAGCCATGTACCAATCTTCTTTTCCAAAATACTTCTATATAGCTTAACTAAAATGGGGATAATTATAATGGTCCTATAATTAGAAGAATTTCTTTTATCCTCACTTTTAAAAATAGGTACAATGGGGCTTTGAATCTTATTATTGTACAAGTTGTAGGTTGGGAAAAGATTGACCCAATAACTAAATGATGAAAACTAAGAGGTCACCTACCCACTGTCACCTTAGGCATGTGTCCCTGTCAATTTAGAGGTGAGGTATTCAGCTCAAGGGGGGAATCTCGATGACCCTAGGGGGAATGAGATGGAGAAAGATGAATATGAAGATGAAGTGCCTAGAGGTCAAATGTAAATGGTATGAAGGTCCTGGAATGAATTCTTGGAAAGGCTTAAGGGTTTCCAAATGAGTTGAGTGACATGCCAAATGTGAATACCTGCCCGAGATGTTGATGTTATGGTATTTTTGAGAGGTATGAACCTCTATTATGACCTATGATGAGATTATAATATTCTGGAAGGAAGCAAAGAAGTAAAGGAAACCCTAGATGAGATGTCAGTTGCAGAAATATAATTAATATGAATTAATTAGTACCTAGAAGGAGAAGTCGGCCTAGGAAATCTTGCCAGATTACTATATATACAGGGTGTCAGTTTCTCATTATTCACATTCTCATAATTGCAAAGAGCTAGTTGTGCGCACTGCGGTTTGGCAGCTTTGTGCGCAAGTTCTGGGAAAGGTGTTGCGCCAATTTTTGGGTGGGACTATCTGATCAGCTTTGTTTATTTTTCCTACTTGGTGCATTAACCTTTCTCGGCTATTGATTGCTACTAGTATTCTTCTCTGTCAAGGTCAAGGTGCTCGGAGGGTGGCTTCAGCCTATGGTTGGGTGACAAGGGTATTGTCAATGGTAAAACGAGCACAATCTTTTATATTATAACAGGTTATGGGCCCACACCTCCTTCATTCAGTCTAAACACTAGAAGGAAGCATAACTGCTAGGATATTGAGCTCGTTGAGGAACTGTCGCTAGGGTTACTAGAAGGAGCAGCTTCCAAGACATTGCCGCTAGGGTTACTAGTAGAAGCATTTGCAGAAACCCTAATCTCAAATCTAGAACCTTGTGATGGAGCATCTCACTCAAGGAGAAGATATTCAGATACGCCCTAGTTCAGCACACCTTTTGGCTATCCTAGAAGACATAAACGTCATAGTTGAAGTTTTGGATCTAAGCATGACCAACCACTAGTCAACTAAAGATATGAGTGAAACGATCAGTCTCTTACACTACTCAACACTCACTGGAATGATTGAAGATGACATGTGGATAATAGATAGTGGAGCTTCCAGTCACATGACCAGAGATCAAGCCAGACTCTCAAACCTAAATGAGAAGAAGACATCATACAAGGTAGAGCTTGGAGACAAAGTCACTTATCTAGTCGAAGGATTTGGACAAGCCTCTGTCAAGTTGAAATCAGGTAACAATGTTCACTTAAGCAATGTTTTATATGTACCTGGTTTAGAAAAGAATCTTGTTTCGATATCATGCCTAGAAGACAAGGGAAACATAATAGCTTTCGTGGATGGAAAAGTGTTATCATGGCATAAAGACTCCAACATAGAGAATGCTAGGGTTATTAGAAGTCGTGAAGGAAATCTGTATAGATTACTAGAACAAAATGAAGAATCTCTCTTACATGACGAAGTCAACCCCAATGAGCTTTGGCATAGAAGGTACGCTCATATTAATTATCAAGCATTACCCTTTCTCAAAAGGATGGTTGAAGGAATACCAGAGTTACAGTCTACACATGAAGGAATCTGCAAAGAATGTGCTCCTGGGAAGAATATCAAGAAACCATTTCCAAGCGACAACAATAGATCTAAGGAGATTCTAGATCTGATACACTCAGATGCTTGTGACCCAATGCCAGTAAAATATCTAATAGGATATTATTACTATGTAATCTTCATAGATGACTATTCAAGAAAGACTTGGTTATATCTACTCAAGACAAAAGATGAAGTATTCAACAAGTTTCAAGAGTTCAAAGAAGAAATAGAAAATCTCATGAATAAGAACATCAAGACGCTAAGAACCGATAATGGTGGAGAATACACATCAAAGGAATCCATTGCATTCTGCAAATCGACAGGGATTAGGAGGGAGCTGACTATTCCTCACAATCCTCAACAAAATGGTGTAGCAGAAAGAAAGAACAGATCCATTGAAGAAACCCGAAAAGCCTTACTAAATGATCAAGGTTTATCCATGTTCTTATGGGGAGAAGCAGCAATGAAATCAATATATGTGCAGAACAAAAGTCCTCATCGTATATTGAAGGACATGACACCAGAAGAATCTTTCTTAGGTAAGAAACCTAATGTGGAAAATCTAAGAATATTTGGATGTCCTGTTTACTCTCACATTCCCAAGGACAAGAGGAATAAACTATAACCTTTAGGAAAGAAAGGGATATTCGTGGGATACAGTGATTCATCCAAAGATTATAGAATATATATTTCATAAAAACACAAGATCGAAGTCAGCAGAGACGTAACATTCAATGAGAAGATGGCCTTCAAGAAATCCATAGAAGAAACTATAGAAGAAGAAGAGATTGAAGAACTTAACGAAGAAAGCACAGAAAATGAAAATGATGATAAGGAACTACCTGATCATCCTATGGAGCCATGTGAAAACATTGATTCAAATATCGTACCTAAGACCAAGAAAACACCAGCTTGGCTTGAAGTTATCTTACAAGATGGAGAAATACTCAAGGTTCCATAAGGAACATTCAGAAAGAGTAAAAGACCTAAAATATTCTCAAGTTATGCAACATACATGACAAAGCTTCTAGATGAAGAACCTACCACATTTGAAGATGAAGTTCAAAAGGGACAATGGAAAGAAGCTATGAAAAAAGAGCATCAATCCATTATGAAAAATGAGGTATGGGAAATCGTACCAAGACCTAAAGAAAATTCGGTGGTAACTTCAAAATGGGTGTACAAGATCAAACATGCAACAGATGGAAGCGTGGATAAATACAAGGCAAGATTTGTAGCTAGAGGGTTCTCCCAGAAGGAGGGAGAAGATTATGATGAGACGTTTTCTCCAGTGGCTAGATATACTTCCATCAGAGCTATCATATCTCTTGTCGCTTCCATGGGATGGAACTTACATCAGATGGATGTAAAGACAACTTTCCTCATTGGAGATATTGAAGAAGAAGTATATATTGAACAACCTCAAGGGTTTGAGGTACATTCCAGAGACACTCATGTTTGTAGATTAAAGAAAGCTCTATATGGACTCAATCAAGCTCAAAGGGCTTGGTATGCCAGAATGGACAACTATCTAATGAGACTTGGTTTCTCCAAGAGTCATGCAGATCCAAACCTTTACTATAAAGTCATGGACAATGCACTTGTAATCCTACTACTATATGTTGATGATCTATTCATAAGAGGTGAAGAGTCTCTCATCGTCTAGTGCAAGAAGGAATTAGCTTCTGAATTTGATATGAAAGATCTAGGTCTCATTCATTATTACTTGGGACTAGAAGTATGGTAGAAGCATGGTGAATTATTCCTTGGACAAGGAAAGTACACAATAAAGATCCTTCAGAAATTTGGAATGGTGGATTGTAAGTCCATGGACACTCCTATGAATGTGGATATAAGAAAAATGAAAGATCCAGATTTTGATCCCGTAGATTCATCTCTATATCGACAACTAATTGGGTCATTGATGTATTTGGTAAATACTCAACCGGAAATTTTCTTTGCCATAAATACATTAAGTCAGTTCTAGGTGGAACCTATATAAGAGCATTGGATAGCTGCAAAGCATTTATTAAGATATATTCGTGGGAAAATAAACTATGGCTTAAGATATACTGCATCCAGTGATATCCAACTTCATGGATTCACATACTCGGATTGGGCAGGAAGTGCAGAAGATAGAAAGAGCACTTTAGGTACGTGTTTCAGCTTGGGCTCCCCTATGATATCTTGGAGTAGTAGGAAATAGAAGTTTTCCACACTCAGCAGAAGCAGAGTATATCGCAGCATGTGAAGCATGCACAGAAGCAATATGGATAAGAAAGTTAATCTCTGATTTGTTTGATTAGATTCCAGAATCGACCATAATACATTGTGATAATCAGAGTTGTATAAGATTATCAGAACATCTCGTGTTTCATGAAAGGTCGAAACAAATTGAGATCAAATACTACTTTATTAAATATAAAGTCCAGGAAAGAGAGTTAAATCTTGAGTATATCCCCACTGATGAGCAGACAACAAACATCCTGACAAAACCTCTATCCAGAATAAAGTTTGCATATTTCCAAGAGAAGATGGGGATCGTGGAAATAACTCCCTTAGCTGAAAGGGAAGATATGACTCTCTAGGTTGGGAGGGAGCACTGAAAATATTGAAGACATTTATTTTGAGATTGAAAAATAGTCCAGATTGGACAGATTCTTTCCTGTTTGGAAAGTGGATCGAGATTTCTGACAGACAAAGATTTCCCATTGTGGTTAACATGGGAAATGGTCCAAATTACTGATGTATCATAGACAATGACTTCCCATTGTGGTTAACGTGGGGAGTGGTCTAGGGAATTCTCTCTTCTTGAGGGTTACTCAAGAATACTGGCCCGCCTCACCGGACACCGATTTCTCATTATGGTTAACATGAGGAATGGTCTATTTTGGAGGTTGATACATGACAGTATTTTCCTCTTGTGGTTAACAGAGGAAATGGTCTGGACAATCATTCCTTAGGGTTTATACATTCTCTCCAAGGTGCACTTTGATTAGTGTAGGAGGAATGGCCCAGGGTGGGGAATGGTCCAGGCTCAGAAATCAGGGATAGTCATTCCTTAGGGTTTATACATTCTCTCCAGGGTGCACTTTGATTAGTGTAGGAATAATGGCCCAGGGTGGGGAATGGTCCAGGTTCAGAAGACAGGACAATTATTCTTCCTTGCTTGTGAAGAATAGTCCAGATATCTCATTGTTCTACTCCGAGGGTGGATATTCTTTCATATCTCACAAATGTGAGTGAAAGATTGGCCCAGATGATTCAATTTATCTTTAACAATATTTTATGTGCAGGTTGACATCAGATGATTGTTATGAAGACTGTGTGTTTCCAGACAGTAGAGATATGCTACTGTGGTGGATATGTTCCATTGTTTGTGACTATGTGTCATGGTTTGAGTAGTTGTGTACTATCGTGGATAGACACAGTTTTTTTCTATCAATTGATATTGTACCAATTGTCATGGAGATTATCTAGTTGGATAATAATGAAAATGCTCGTGATGCTACCAGTTGAATGGTCTGTTTGTGCTCAAGACCATACCTCCCTAGCTAGGAGGGAGTGTTGATATTATGGTATCTTCGGGAGGTATGAACCTCTATTGTGACCTATGCTGAGATTAGAATATTCCAAAAGGAAGCAAAGAAGTAAAGGAAACCCTAGACGAGATGTCAACTGTAGAAATATAATTAATATGAATTAATTAGTACCCAGAAGGATAAAGTCGACCCAGGAAAGCCTGCTAGATTACTATAAATACAGGGCGCCAGTTTCTCATTATTCACATTCTTAGAATTGCAGAGAGCCAGTTGTGTGCACTGTAGTTTGGCATCTTTGTGTGCAAGTTATGGGAAAGGTGTTGCACCAGTTTTTGGGTGGGACTATCTGATCAGATTTGGTTACTTTTCTTGCTTGGTGCATTAACCTTGATTGGTTATTGATTGATACCAGTATTCTTTTCTGTCAAGGTCAAGGTGCTCAGATGGTGGCTTCAACCTATGGTTGGGTGACAAGGGTATTGTCAATGGTAAAATGAGCACAATCTTTTATATTCTAACACGAGACACAAGGAAAACCAAGCATATAGTGTAATGTGTTAGTTGGAAAAGCAAGTTAAGCTTGTTGTCCCTAATTTTCAAAAAAAATAAATGATATATATCATCTCAATAAAGATAATAAAGACTGCAAAATAAGTGTTAAATATGTGATAAATAAACAAGAGATAAAGTTAGTGAAAGGTAGCTCAACTCACCAATGATTAAGTAACAACTTTAGCACAAATAGTAAGGTTGAAACAAAAGATTATTGCAGAGATATTATCATCCTTATGGTTGTAGAAAAATTGTTACAACAATCGTGAAATTAGCCACTGAAATACGTAAAGAAACCACCCAAGAATTTCCTTAAACCAAATAGAACAAATGGGCAAACTTTTAGCAAATTTTGATGGTTAAAGCACAAGTTATAAGTGACTTTATATTAGGGTTTATACAGTTAAGTTATCAGCCTTATGGCTATATCAAACCAATCCATATATCAGAAAAATTATCCAACACAAGTCACTTGCAATTGGCTCAAAGCATGCACCTAGGTTAGTAGAGGGTTAGGGAAGAAATTTAGGCCGAGTCTAGGGTTAGTTTAGGAGCTAGTTAGGGTTAGTTACCTAGGGTTAGTGCAACCCTAATGGCTACAGGTTGGTGTATATTATAGAAAAAAAAATTGTTTGTTTAAAGGGGATTCCTTAATGAGTCAAGAGAAACAAAGGCTCAAGGAACACTTCCCCAATGAAAGAGACTTAAAATTTGTAAAATCACGTTTTCCAAGGAAATAATTTTTTTTCTCCAATGCAACAAATAAATGACTATTGTTATTAATAATTGGGTTAATGGGGTCATGCAAAGAATGATCTATATAATCTATCTCTTTGGTAGTGTAAATCCTCTTGCTCCCCAAGGAAAGTTTCTCTAGCTACGTTTTAAGCTAAGAGGGTGTATGCCCTTATACTTATCTTCACAAACCCTTGTTTAACTAATAAAATGTAGCATAAAATGATGGAGACTGTGGTGGGGGTGTATTCCCTTATACTTACTACCTATCTCCTAGCACAATAACCTTGAATTGAAAAAAATGATAACATGGAAGTAAAGACCATACCAATTCAAGAAAAATGCTAAGATAATCCACCATAATATCAAGAGAGAAGCCTTCCAAGGCTAGCACGTCACTTCCATCAACCATATATCAAGAGATAACCATAAACAAGAGAACAAGAGAGACAATTTTCCAAAGGTAGTGAAAATTTTAGACCAAGTACTTCTCACAAGAGGGAGAGTTATGATAAAATGAGATCTTATGATCTCTTATTTATACAAAATGTCACTAAGATAAATTGTCCACATAATTAGGGGTAAAACACAAGACTAGGGGTCAAAAACCCTAATATTTCCTCCTTAAAAAAGTAACATTAAACAATTCATTTAAAATTCACTTTTGCACATAAGAAAACCCTAGTTTTAGAAGGAAGTCACCCCTTTAGGGAACATTTTGGTGCTAGGAGAAAATTGTTGGTGTAGGAGGAGGGTGGATAGCCTTGACAAAGCCACATGTCAAGTATCCAAGTTACTTCCTTCATGGTCAAATCCAAATTATCCTCAAAATTTCCAAGTTTGAATTCATCAACCACACCATGAAGCCCTAACCCCCCTAGGTGACATCATGCCTCTAGAAGTGACGTTTTGCCTCTCCTAGGAAAAATGTTTGGCATGTGGGGGCTAGGTTATGTATTCCAAGTCATATTTAATGCCTTCCAAGTTTGATCTTTCTCATATGGCATGCGATCCCTTGGTATCTACCTATGGGGAGACTCTCATCCACCAACCATATCATATTTCATGTGGGGCTAGTATTCCAAACCTTGGGTCCCATTGATGTTGCACTACCTCTTGCAACCAAACAAACATATGATTCCCATGTTCAATATGAGTCTGACAAAGCCCCCAAATCCATTGAGTGGATTCATCACTTTCGCCAACAGGTCCATGAGATTTTTCATAAAGCTAGTGCTAAGTACAAGAAGCGCCATGATCCACACAGGGTACTGCACCAGTTTTAGGTGGGAGAAAAGGTCTAGTTACATTTTTCGAAAGAGCGTCTTATAGGGCCCCATCGGAAGTTATGCCCACTTCACAATGGGCCTTACACTATCACCAAGGTTGTGGGTAGCAATGCTTTTGAGCTCAACACTCCACCCTTCCTTGTCTTGCACCCAGTGTTCAATGTGAACCTCCTTCAACCATAATTTCCACTATTATTGGACACCTCAAAGATCCTAGAACAACTGACACCGACATAGCTCAACCATGAATGCATGGAACAAGCATCCACTGATCAAATAGTGGACACATAGGTCAAGGGCACTCACTAGCAGAGGATCCAACTTTATCAGGTTGTCAAGGCAGTGCAACACCTAAACCAAGGAAAGTGGCTCACCCATGGACAAATTCAACAAAACTTTCCTCACCTGATGTGGGAACTCAAAAAAATGGAGACCATTGCCTCCTGAGGGGGGAGGACTGATCTAGGTGGATATTGGTGGCCACCCACCTATTCCAACTGGCTCCTCTTGACAATTTTTAGTTCAACACATTCTTTTGTACTTCTTTTTAATTGTGGGTTCTACACTTCTAGGGCTATCTGAATCCCTACACATCTTCCAGGTTGAGACTGGTGGCCTCCCACCTAATCCAACTGGCTTCTTTTGGATGTTTTCATGTCAACACATCGCTTTTTACTTCTAGGGACGTTTTGGGGCCCTAAACAGTGTTTTTTTTGGCTTGCTACAATGAAAATATAGATCAAGTTAGAGTTTGACAATGTAATGTTTAGTTCTCGAAAATTCCTTTCCAACGAGATATCACACACCTAAAAATGATGTCATATGAAAAAGTTACGACCCCGGGAAGTTGAGGTACCAACTTACCCATGATCTGAATTTTTTACTTGATCTTTAACCATTACTTGCATGTGAATTTATTATATGTTAACCATCTTTATGAATGCAAAATTAAAGAAATTTCATCACACATAAACATGTAAGCATACTATCTAAGAATAAGAATTGGTAACAGAGTTCACCAGACTTCCTGGCTACCTCTCCGGGCCACTTTCCAAATGGGAAGGCCAATAGATTAAGTATTCAAATGCTTACAAAGTGACTTTTGAGTTCTATCTGTCATATACAATAACAAACTTCAACAACAGCTCCAAGATGAAATTATGAGACTTTTAAGTATGAACATGGATACCTTTCCGTGTATCTGGAAGATTTTGTGAGCACTTTTCTGTCTAGATGCCTGAATGCAAAAACTGAAGCTGGATCTGGAATCCTTGCGAAAAATTGAGAATTTTGAGTATAAACTCATATATTTCTGAAACTGGACTCCGGATGCTCTTCCTGGCACAATTCCCAAATATGCCCTAATTGTATAGTCCGTATGGTCTCGAGATGCGTGCCAATTCTAAACCACCTCGAACTGCATGCAAAAAACCACCTTGGTCTACGTGAAAATTGACTTTGATCATTGTGCAACATTACCTCGATCTACGTGCCTATATCTCCCTACATCAAATCTCCTTCTTCCTTCTCGAGATGCGTGCAAAAGCCTCATTTAAATAATAAACAATGATAGTTTTGGGGGCGCGAGCTATGGGTCGTGCGCCCTCCAAAGTCGCCCGAATCTTTGCAATTTTTAAGGTTAATGCACCATTCCTTGTCACGTCCCATGGCTATTGCGCATTGGTAGCTCGTGGTTGTTAAGGTTGTTGGGGGGGCTGCAGAAGTTCTAGGGTCAAACCCCTCTATACACATATATTTAGACATGTGCGCGTTTTGTGATAACATATGGTTTTATGTTAAGGTTTTTGGGCATGATTTTTGGTATACAATATATATGTGGTGACACCTATATATATGAAATATATATATGCACGCGCGTTTTAACATATGGTACATTGCAAGGTTTTAATACTATGGTTGGCGCATGATTTAATACCCATTATATAATGCACTTTGCTATAGTATTATATGTTGGGTTTATTTTATATGGTTTTTGACATTATAACATGTGCTTTGGGTATGTTATACCATACCATTTGGTTTTTAATATATGGTTTTAAATACATAGAAATACCAAGGGGATGCCTCGGTGTTGGCAAGGTCAAGGGCTAGGCCCTTGACCACCCCTTTTTATCCAAACCAAAACTTATTTAACCCCATTTGTAAACCATTTTTAACTATATTCCATCAATTTTGATGGAATTTTAATTGTTCATATCTTTGTCACTTGGAGGCTATTTTCCCTGAAACGAATGTCATCGGAAAGTTGTTGACGAGCTCTTCCACTTTGTAAACTTTACTTTGCCATTTGAATACTTTAACTCTATCGAATTTTGAGATGATCCTCCTAAGTCAACCCATAAGGGCCCACATGACTTTTGGCATTTCACCTCCTAAGGTTAGGTTTTTGGCATTCATGAGTAATGTTTAAAATGCCTATGGAGCCTCATTGTAATCATTCTACTCAGACAGATGTGCATAGCATCCAAATCTCTTCTCAGAGATAAATACCACCATTCGAGCAAGTTGTTTCAGTTCTACAGTTTTACCGTTTCAACCTATTTCATTTATTCATAAAATATATTGTTCACTAGATATCTATGGTGTTCCCCATATCTCTGTTTTTATTATATTCAGTTTTTTAATCAGTTCATTCCACTCCTAAATCCATATCATACCACTATATATCCATGGACATGATAGGTTGGCTCGTGATGAGACCTCCTATCCTCCAACTAACCTTTTAATCATATTTTATTATGGGTCCCCGTTTTCTCAAAGATAAGCGTTTAATTTATTTCTTGGGTGATCCCTGGGTGAAGCATATAGAAGGCTCATACATGGGATTTTATATTTTACCCAACATCAATCCCTCCAGGCCTTCAACTCCTTCTTCCCATAGAATGAGGGAAAACCCCTTCTTGGGTCAATACACCCTAAAATACCAAGAGATAAGGAAACGAGGGGAAACAGTGATGGAAAATGGTAAGTATGGTCAGGAATGATACGATGGATCTTCAAAGGAGTTCCTAGTAGCAAACACATCCCAAAGGAAGACCACTTACTATGGTACAATGTCAACCACCAAGGTGAAGTAGGATAAAAGGCATAATGTCCAAGCATATATTATGAAATCTAGAGAAATCTAAGATACAACATACTCAAATGCCTTAAATATTGAAATGATGCTCACCATAATACTGACTTGTACCTCATGGAACAAGGCCCATTGCCTTCTGGAAGCCAGCTGATGTGGTGGATTCCATTTGAAAATATTCGACCTCTTTGGTGGTGAGAAGGGTCTCAATCTGTGCAAAAGGATATTGTTGGTCATGTAGTCTCTCGATAATCCATATTTGCAACCTGAAAGCCTCGAGAAATAATCTCATTAGTTATCCAGAAAACAGTGATAACAAGTCCAAGGTTTTGGGAAGCCTTGATGAATAGCTAAATTGAAGAACTTATGTATGTGGGGTGATGAGAGGTCCTCCTTTTTTTAATATTTCATCTTGGTAACCTTCGATGTCATTAGATTTTCCTTTTGAGGGCCGCTTAACCCCGTTTTCTATAGAAAAAAATGCATCATTTGTAGAACTATTTGGTATGTTGTCCATGACGTTAGGGGATTCATACATATTTTTAAGGTAGAAACTCCAGTCCCTTAAGGGAATCTTTTTTTTTTCTTTAGTTTTACGAGTTAGAATTTTCCTCCATAATTTCTTAGGATATATCTTAAATAGGTGCAAAATCTTCTCTTTCTTTCTATGTATATAGTATTTTTTTTTTCGTTTAATTAAGGTTTTGTATCTATTTATCTTATCATATTTTAAAGATGCATAGGAAGCATCCCTGATGGATTTTCTAGCAATTTTAAATTCATTATCGTACCAAGGTTTACTTGTATTGTTTTTTCTTTTTATGTAGCAACTAAATAGAGAAATTATTGATTGAAGTAGAGAGGGTTGAAGTAAAATTGTGATAGTTAGCTTCAATATTGTTCTGATACATTATGAGTTTTAAAGCATTGATTAAGTATTTTAAGAAGAGATTGACTTTTTTTTTTGTCAAAAACTAAGTGCCTTTCGTTGTCAGAGTGCTCCTCTATAGAGATTTTGTGATTTAGATTATTTTCGGCACGAAATGAGGGATGAGATATCATAAATAAATGTACAAAGATATTGCAAGGGAGCAAATTGGAAATAATATAACATAGATATAAAAATAAACACATAGATACAATAATACACAATTTCTATTAATGAGCGAAATGTACAAAACTATAAAAATATAGAGTGAAGGTGTTGGATCATGTTGTCATTGATGCCAATGGTTTGATAGATTGATGTAATTGGTTGTCATTGATGCCAATGGTTTGATTGATTGATGTCAAGTGTTTGATTGATGTCAATTTATTGATTGATGAACAATGTAGATGTATTGTCCTTGATGAGAATGATAGATGTCAAGTGGAAACCAATCAATGAAGATCGATCATTGATATGATGCATAGATGAAGATAGATCAATGAGTTGTCATTGATACATGATGAATATGGATTCTTTGATATATGATGCATAGTTTTATTGATGCAAAGATGAATCATTATAGTCTTATCATGGTTGATAAAGTGTACAAATGGATGAACTTCAAAGTGGTCCCCTTATAGTGAAATCCCTCATGGGAAGACGCTTTGCGGATTGAGTTATCCTAGAAGAATGGTTGAAGGACCCATGCTTTTATGTGGAATAATGATATGAAGATTAGTGAATTTGTTGGTGAAACTATCCTATATGGATAGTGCTTGGCATGCCATTTCCGGTGGTATGTGGAACGTCACATAACTCCTCACGGTTTGAGAGTTATGGCCTTACGAAGTTGAAGGACCCCCATATGAAGGCTTGAAGCCCATAAGGTCAAAGAAGTCAAAGTGATTTAAAAGAAGAAATCATTATTTAAATGATAAATTAAAGTGACAAAGTCAAGGAGATTATTTAAATGATTAAATGAGGTGACAAAATCAAGAAGGAATATTTAAATGATAAAGTATTGGAGAACTTTCTATTTATGGAAAATGGTTAACCTTAAAATAAGGAAAAGAGGTTAAGTAACCTAGAAATGGGTTAAGTGACCTAAAAATGGGTCAAGTGACCTAGAGGATGAAAGTATAAAGAAGATAGCAATGGTCTCTTGTAAAACATCCTTTTTGTGGGTCAATGGAGAGCTTCTTGTGAGAATATCTTCTGGAGTATTGATGGAGATATTCTTGTGAGAGCTTCTTGTGAGAGCATCTTTGGTGTGGATCTCTTGAGCATGATTGAAGATTTATTCTGAGAAAGAGAGCGTGAGGAGGATCTCATGGATTCATCAAAGTTTCGGCAATATTGAAGATATTGACGTTAAAAGTCTCAGAGCTTCAGAAACCCTAGTTTATGAGGTATACACGGGCTGTAATGGGCCAGGCTGTGTAAATACGCGGGTTGTATGAGGACAAGCCACGTACAGTGAATAAAATCATGGAAATTTGTGTTTGAGTTGATCACTGGTTGTTGAAGGTTGAAGCGGGTTCCAGATCTGCATTCTATGGGCTCAGATCTGTCACTGAAACTCTGATATGGCTTCATTATTATCTTGATGGATAATATTGTTTGTTGTGTTGTGAATTCCTAGGGCATTCTCGGTATGGTTTCTATGATGTGGTTTATGTTGGTTGATGGAGTGAGAAACACTCTTATGATTCAGTATTGATACGATGACTATAGTATGATGATTGCTTATGCATGATTGAGTTAGCATTCATATTGATTGGTTAAGGAGCATAAGTAAGCTATTGGAGAGCTTGGATGTGTTGTGATTGGATGGTGGTTAGTTTGGTCAGTGAGAGAAAGAAGAGAATGATAAATTGTTTGTAGAGGATCTGAGTTGATCTTGAAGGATAAACCCTAATAGATCAGAAGGTATACGTAGGGTTTTGTATACACTGGTCGTGTACATACATAGGCTGTAGTGCGCCAGGGCGTGTACACACGTGGGCTGCACCACTGACAGGTCGCGTACACACGTGGGCTACACCACTGACATGTCACGTACCTGTTGTAGATCGATATTTGTTGAGGATTGTTGCCTCATCTCACTTGGTGTTGAGGGTGTAAGACGAGTCTTGCATTATAGAGATGATTCTCTTGTAGATTTGTACTCTATTCAGTTGTTTCTCTTTTCAAGTTTCTGTGGTGAGGAGTTTCGCATGTGTTGTTCGGATAATCCACAGTTGGTTTCATTTCATCATCGATGTTTCAAATCCGAATCGGGATTCATCAACATGACTAATCGTCGAATGAGAACTAGTTGATCATCATCAACAGTTTTTAAATTCAAAGTTAACTAAGTCGGCTATCCGAATTTCTAAATTTAGTTTAATTAATGAGACTTAAATCTAAGGTTTTTTACTAGATTGATTAAATATGAGTATTACTTGTTTATGATTAGGGTAATAATTAGTGTGTATAAGTATATAAAAATCTAGGTTATAGGATATTATAGTTAGGTGTCAATATTGATGATAGTGTGAAATCTAGGTTTCTTTAATTATTTAGGATTTTTTAAGGTTTTTTAAGCGCTTAGGTAATAAACAAACTAAGTGTTTTAGGGTTTCTTTAATCTAATAAATCTAGGGTTTTGAGAGTGATTAGGATGTTATTTATTAATTAGGTTTAGTCATGACAATTTATTAGATTGATTTTGTTTATGATTAGGATAATAATTAGTGTGTAGAAGTATATAAAAATCTAGGTTATAGGAGGCTTTTAATTATTTATTTGTTTAGGGTTTTAGGTAATTAGGTTTTACTCCTAATTATTTATTTAATAGTGTTTGTATATATGTAGTGGGGTTATTTGTGATTATTTATAAGGTGATTAGGATATTAATATCATATGATTACATATGTATATTAATATTGAGAATCAAATAAATAATAAGTCAATGATTAATGATTATTACCTAAGTGTGGATATTATAGTTAGGTGTCAATATTGAAATGAAATCTAGGTTTCTTTAATCATTTAGGGTTTTTCAAGCACTTAGGTTTTAATCATATCTAGTTATTTGAAATGATAGTGTTTTAATATAAGTTTGTAGGGTAATAATATCTAATGAGGGTTTTAGGGTTTGTAAGAGGATTAGGGTATATAGGGTTTAATTAATAAAGTATATAGTTTTACATTAGAATTTTTATAGTGGTAGTAAGACTAGATAGACCCCTAAACCTAAGAATTTATTCAAATTAAACCGAAACAAGAAGGGAAAGGAAAGGAAAAGGTTGGTGTCATACCTGATTTGGTCCATGAGGGTCCCTTATTTGGTTGATTGATGGGTGCCAAAAGCTACTTACCTCCAGGCCACCGTCTCTATTCATGTTGTTGGGGCGCTTGATTATTTCTAGAGCTTCTCTTAGGCCTCTTTTGTAGTAGTTACCCTCTTTTGCTGGTATCTTGGTATCCTCAAGGAAAACATGATGTTTGGTTTTGAGGGAGTGTTCTTCTAAGGCAGAAGTCTGGGTGCGTTCATTTCTAATGTGTTCTTCGTGTTCCTTAATCCTCACCTGGAATGGTCGTCCAATTTCACCAATGTAACATTTCCCACATGAACATGACACTTTGTAGATGCCTTTCTCTTGTAGGTTGTCTATAGGATCCTTTACAGGCTTCATTCTTTGTCTGATAATAATTAGGGGTTTGAAGGAGGTCATAATTTTTTTTCTTTTTAAAACCTTGGCAATCTTGTCTATGACACCCCGAATGTAGGGAAGAAAGGCTTTAATGTTAGAGGTTTGATCATTCTATGTACGAGTCCTTCTTTCCTTCTTATCTATTGTCTTTTTGATGTCTCTATCTATGTATCCAATGTTCTTGAATACCTTAGTTAAGTGGTCTATTTCTTCTTTAAGATGTTCCTTGTCGGAAATTCTTGCTGCCCTTATGGCCATGGTGTTGAGAACCCCCATCTTTTGAGAGGGGTGGTGGTGGTATTCGGCGTGAAGGTAGCTGTCTGTGTGAGTTTTCTTACTGAAAACCTTGTGCCCAAGTGTGCCATCATGTTTCCTAGTCATAAGCACGTCTAGGAAGGGTATGCTATTGTTATCTTCTAGTTCCATGGTGAATTTGATGTTCTCAGAAATTCCATTGAGGTGCTCAAAGAATCTGTCTAGTTCTTCTTTGCCATGAGGCCACTTGACATTGGTATCGTCCACATACCTTTTCCATCTGGATGGTTTTAGGGGGTATGTTTCAAGGGAATTTTTCTCAAACTTCTCCATGTAGAGGTTGGCTACAATTGGGGATAAAGGGGATCCCATGTCTACTCTGCTTGTTTGTTCAGAAAGCTCTCCTTGGAAGCTGAAGAAGGTTGATTTTAGACACACTTATGCTAGTCTAGCTGTTTGAGGGTCTTCTACCTCCTTTATGACTTGAACAACCTCATTTAGCGAGATCTTAGTAAAAAGTGAAACTACATCAAAGATGATGAGCATATCCTTTGAATCAATTTTCTCCTCTTTTATGAGTTCCACGAAGTCTCTTGAATCCTTCATGTATGAGTTTGTTTTTCTGACTAATGGTCCTAGGATTATTGCCACATATTTTCCTAGTTCATAGGTTGGGGAACCGATTGTGTTGACGATTGGTCTTAGAGGGGCTCCTTCCTTGTGGTTCTTACGGAGTCCATAAATTCTAGGGGTGATTAGACATCTTGGGGTTAATCATTTTTTCATACATTCATTGTGGTTGGAGACTTTAATGGCCTTCTTAACTTCTTTGATGACCTTGGATATTGATTTGTTGTCAAGCTTCTTGTAACTTCCATTCATGGTGAGATGCTCCATCATTTTGGTGTTGTAGTCTATTTTGTTCATGACTACTATAGCCCCTCCTTTATCAGCTCTTAGAATTACAATGTTTTCATTGTTTATGAGGTTATTTATGGCTTCTTGCTCCTTTTTGATGATATTATTTTTAGGTGATTTTACATTCCTGAGGACCATGGCGCAGTCTTTCTTAATGGCATCCTTATCTTCTTCATTGAGGTTTTTTATGTTGTCTTCTATGTTGCAGACTATGTTTTCGACCGTGATGGTTTTCAGAGGAATGACAAACCCTAATCCTTTCTTTAGGATATCTATTTCTTCCATGTTAAGATGAAGTTTGGACATGTTTACCACTTTCCTGTCAGCGTTCGCTGTAGCTTTATCCTTGTTATCTGTGGTATTATTTTTGTTGCCTTCCGTGTCTCTTTTTGCTGTGAGATTTCCTAATTTCCGTGTGTGGCGTTCAATGGCTTTGCATCTCTCTCCATCTGCCTTCAATGGGACACTGGCATCCATCACTGTCCAGAGGTCCATACGAATCTTATGTGCGAGTTGTAAGTGAAGTTTCAGTGTGTTTCTTGACAGAGTGTCCAATGCTGCACGCATTTTTCTTAATTCTCCCTAGGACTAGGGCACGACTGAGCTATTCAAAGTCTTTGTAGTTCCATCTGCTACATATTTGGTGATTAATGAGCGCGAAAATCGGGGTTAGGTTATTTTCTCTGCATTTTTAAGGAAAATCAAGATCAACATCTCGTCTAACAATTTTAATCCGTAGGTTTTCTAGTAAACGGAATTTTTTCCAGGTTTCCCTTCCGTACAGGGAAGATATTGTTGTTTTCAAGTTTCTATGGTGAGGAGTTTCACATGTGTTGTTCAGATAATCCACAATTGGTGTCATTTCGTCAACGACATTTCGAATCCGAATCGGGATTCATCATCAGGACTAATCGTCGAATGAGAGCTAACTGATCGTCATCAATTAATACTTTAAATGCAAGACAATTTTTAAATTCAAAGTTAACCAAGTCGGCTATCCTAATTTTTGAATTTAATTTAATTAATGAGACTTAAATCTAGGGTTTTTTGAGAGTGAGTTATTTATTAATTATTTTTAGGGTTTAGTCCTAACAATTTACTAGATTGATTAAATATGAGTATTACTTGTTTATGATTAGGGTAATAATTAGCATGTATAAGTATATACATATCTAGGTTATAGGATATTATAGTTAGGTGTCAATATTGATGATAGTGTGAAATCTAGGTTTCTTTAATCATTTAGGTTTTTTTAAGGTTTTTTAAGCGCTTAGGTAATAAACAAACTAAGTGTTTTAGGGTTTCTTTAATCTAATAAATCTAGGGTTTTGAGAGTGATTAGGAGGTTATTTATTAATTAGGTTTAGTCGTGACAATTTATTAGATTGATTTTGTTTATGATTAGGATAATAATTAGTGTGTAGAAGTATATAAAAATCTAGGTTATAGGAGGCTTTTAATTATTTATTTGTTTAGGGTTTTAGGTAATTAGGTTTTACTCCTAATTATTTATTTAATAGTGTTCATATATATGTAGTGGGGTTATTTGTGATTATTTCTAAGGTGATTAGGATATTAATATCATAAGATTACATATGTATATTAATATTGAGAATCAAATAAATAATAAGTCAATGATTAATGATTATTACCTAAGTGTGGATATTATAGTTAGGTGTCAATATTGAAATGAAATCTAGGTTTCTTTAATCATTTAGGGTTTTTCAAGCACTTAGGTTTTAATCATATCTAGTTATTTGAAATGATAGTGTTTTAATATAAGTTTGTAGGGTAATAATATCTAATGAAAGTTTTAGGGTTTGTAAGAGGATTAGGGTATATAGGGTTTAATTAATAAAGTATATAGTTTTACATTAGAATTTTAATAGTGGTAGTAAGACTAGATGGACCCCTAAACCTAAGAATTTATTCAAATTAAACTGAAACAAGCAGGGACAGGAAAGGAAAAGGTCGGTGTCATACCTGATTTGGTCCATGATGGTCCCTTATTTAGTTGATTAATGGGTGCCAAAAGATACTTACCTCTAGGCCACCATCTCTGTTCATGTTGTTGGTGTGCTTGATTATTTCCAGAGCTTCTCTTAGGCGTCTTTTGTAGTAGTGACCCTCTTTTGCTAGTATCTTGGTATCCTCAAGGAAAATATGATGTTTGGTTTTGAGGGAGTGTTATGCTAAAGTGAAAGTGTGAGTGCGTTCATGTCTAATGTCTGCTTCGCGTTCCTTAATCCTTATCCGGAATGATCATCCAATTTCACCAATGTAACATTTCCCACATGAACATAACACTTTGTAGATTCCTTTCTCTTGTCGGTTGTCTATAGGGTTCTTTATAGACTTCATTCTTTGTCTGATAGTAATTATGGGTTTGAAGGTGGTCATAATTTATTTTCTTTTTAAAACCTTGGCAATCTTGTTTGTGACACCCGAATGTAGGGAAGAAAGGCTTTAATGTTGGAGATTTGATCATTCTGTGTACGAGTCCTTCTTTCCTTCTTATCTATTTCCTTTTTCATGTCTCTATATCTATATCCAATATTTTTGAAGACCTTAGTTAAGTGGTCTATTTCTTCTTTAAGATGTTCCTTGTCCGAAATTCTTGCTACCCTTATGGCCATGGTGTTGAGAACCCCCATCTTTTGAGAGGGGTGGTGGTGGGATTCGACGTGAAGGTAGCTGTCTGTGTGATTTTTCTTCCTGAAAACCTTGTGCCCAAGTGTGCCATCCTATTTCCTAGTTATAAGCACGTCTAGGAAGGGTATGCTATTGTTATCTTCTAGTTCCATGGTGAATTTGATGTTCTCAGAAATTCCATTGAGGTGCTCAAAGAATCTGTCTAGTTCTTATTTTCCATGAGGCCACTTGACATTGGTATCGTCCACATACCTTTCCATATGGATGGTTTCAAGGGGTATGTTTCAAGGGAATTTTTCTCAAACTTCTCCATGTAGAGGTTGGGAACAATTGGGGATAAAGGGGATCCCATGGCTGCTCCGCTTGTTTGTTCGAAAAACTCTCCTTGGAAGTTGAATAAGGTTGATTTTAGACACACTTCTACTAGTCTAGTTGTTTGAGGGTATGCTACCTCCTTTATGACTTGAATGGCCTCATTTAGCGGGATCTTAGTAAAAAGTGAAACTACATCAAAGCTAATGAACATATCCTTTGAATCAATTTTCTCCTCTTTTATGAGTTCCACGAAGTCTCCTGAATCCTTGATGTATGAGTTTGTTTTGCCGATTAATGATCCTAGGATTCTTACCACGTATTTGGCTAGTTCATAGGTTGGGGAACCGATTGTGTTAATGATTGGTCTTAGAGGGGCTCCTTCCTTGTCTATCTTAGGGAGTCCATAAATTCTAGGGGTGATTAGGTAGCTTGGGGTTAATTGTTTTTTCATCCATTCATCGAGGTTGGAGACTTTAATGGCCTTCTTGACTTCTTTGATGACCTTGGATATTGGGTTTCTGTCTAGCTTCTTGTAACTTCCATTCATGGTGAGATGATCCTTCATTTTGGTGTTGTAGTCTATTTTTTTCATGACTGTTGTAGCCCCTCCTTTATTAGCTCTTAGAATTACAATGTTTTCGTTGTTTATGAGGTTCTTTATGGCTTCTTGCTCCTTTTTGCTGATGTTATTTTTAGGTGGTTTTGCATTCCTGAGGACCATGGCACAGTCTTGCCTAATGGCATCCTTATCTTCTTCATTGAGGTTTTTTATGCTATATTCTATGCTGTAGACTATGTTTTCGACAGGGATGGTTTTCGGAGCAATGGCGAACCCTAATCCTTTCTTTAGGATATCTATTTCTTCCTTGTTAAGATCAAGTTTGGACACGTTTACCACTTTCCTGTCATCGTTCGCTGTAGCTTTATCTTTGTTATCTGTGGCGTTATTTTTGTTGCCTGCTGCATCTCTTTTTGTTGTGAGATTTCGTAATTTCTGTGTGTGGCGTTCAATGGATTTGCGTCTCTATTCGTCTGCCTTCAACGCAGCACTGGCATCTATCACTGTCCAGAGGTCCATACAAATCTTATGCGCGAGTTGTAAGTGAAGTTCCAGTGCGTTTCTTGACAGAGCGTCCAATGATGCGCGCATTTTTGTTAATTCTCCTCAGACTAGGGCACGACTGACTCATTCAAAGGCTTTGTATTTCCATCTGCTACATATTTGGTGATTAATGAGGGAAAAAGTCAGGGTTAGGTTATTGTCTCTGCATTTTTTAAGAAAATCGAGATCAACATCTCGTCTAACAATTTTAATCCGTAGGTTTTCTAGTAAACGAAAATTGTTCCAGGTTTCCCTTTCGTACTCGGAAGATATTGTTGTTTTCAAGTTTTTGTGGTGAGGAGTTTCGCATGTGTTGTTTGGATAATCCACAGTTGGTGTCATTTCGTCATCGATGTTTCGAATCCAAATCGGGATTCATCATTAGGACTAATCGTCGAATGAGAGCTAGTTGATCATCGTCAATTAATACTTTAAATGCAAGACAATTTTTAAATTCAAAGTTAACTAAGTCGGCTATCCTAATTTCTGAATTTAATTTAATTAATGAGACTTAAATCTAGGGTTTTTTTAGAGTGAGTTATTTATTAATTATTTTTAGGGTTTAGTCCTTACAATTTACTAGATTGATTAAATATGAGTATTACTTGTTTATGATTAGGGTAATAATTAGTGTGTATAAGTATATAAAAATCTAGGTTATAGGATATTATAGTTAGGTGTCAATATTGATGATAGTGTGAAATCTAGGTTTCTTTAATCATTTAGGGTTTTTAAGGTTTTTTAAGCACTTAGGTAATAAAAAAACTAAGTGTTTTAGGGTTTCTTTTATCTAATAAATCTAGGGTTTTGAGAGTGATTAGGAGGTTATTTATTAATTAGGTTTAGTCCTACAATTTATTAGATTGATTTTGTTTATGATTAGGATAATAATTAGTGTGTAGAAGTATATAAAAATCTAGGTTATAGGAGGCTTTTAATTATTTATTTGTTTAGGGTTTTAGGTAATTGGGTTTTACTCCTAATTATTTATTTAATAGTGTTCATATATATGTAGTGAGGTTATTTGTGATTATTTCTAAGGTGATTAGGATATTAATATCATATGATTACATATGTATATTAATATTGAGAATCAAATAAATAATAAGTCAATGATTAATGATTATTACCTAAGTGTGGATATTATAGTTAGGTGTCAATATTGAAATGAAATCTAGGTTTCTTTAATCATTTAGGGTTTTTTAAGCACTTAGGTTTTAATCGTATCTAGTTATTTGAAATGATAGTGTTTAAATATAAGTTTGTAGGGTAATAATATCTAATGAGGGTTTTAGGGTTTGTAAGAGGATTAGGGTATATAGGGTTTAATTAATAAAGTATATAGTTTTACATTAGAATTTTTATAGTGGTAGTAAGACTAGATAGACCCCTAAACCTAAAACTTTATTCAAATTAAACTAAAACAAGCAGGGAAAGGAAAGGAAAAGGTCAGTGTCATACCTGATTTGGTCCATGGTGGTCCCTTATTTGGTTGATTAATGGGTGCCAAAATATAATTACGTCCAAGCCACCATCTTTGTTCATGTTGTTGGGGTGCTTGATTATTTCCAGAGCTTCTCTTAGGCGTCTTTTGTAGTAGTCACCCTCTTTTTCCAGTATCTTGGTATCCTCGAGGAAAACATGATGTTTGGTTTTGAGGGAGTGATTTGCTAAGGTGAAAGTGTGGGTGTGTTCATTTCTAATGTCTGCTTCGTGTTCCTTAATCCTTACCTGGAATGATCGTCTAGTTTCACCAATGTAACATTTCCCACATGAACAAGACACTTTGTAGATGCCTTTCTCTTGTTGGATGTCTATAGGGTCCTTTACAGACTTCATTCTTTGTATGATAGTAAGTAGGGGTTTGAAGGAGGTCATAATTCATTTTCTTTTTAAAACCTTTGCAATCTTGTCTGTGACACCTCGAATGTAGGGAATAAAGGCTTTAATGTTGGAGGTTTGATCATTCTGTGTACGAGTCCTTCTTTCTTTCTTATATGTTGCCTTTTTGATGTTGGAGGTTTGATCATTCTGTGTATGAGTCCTTCTTTCCTTCTTATCTATCTAGATATCCAATGTTCTTGAAGACATTAGTTAAGTGGTATGTTTATTCTTTAAGATGTTCCTTGTCGTAAATTCTTGCTGCCCTTATGGCCATGGTGTTGAGAACCCCCATATTTTGAGAGGGGTGGTGGTGGGATTTGATGTGAAGGTAGTTGTCTGTGTGAGTTTTCTTCCTGAAAACCTTGTGCCCAAGTGTACCATCTTGTTTCCTAGTTATAAGCACGTCTAGGAAGGGTATTCTATTGTTATCTTCTAGTTCCATGGTGAATTTGATGTTCTCAGAAATTCCATTGAGGTGGTCAAAGAATCTGTCTAGTTCATCTTTGTCATGAGGCCACTTGACGTTGGTATCGTCCACATACCTTTTCCATCTGGATGGTTTTAGGGGGTGTGTTTCAAGGGATTTTTTCTCAAACTTCTCCATGTAGAGGTTGGCTATAATTGGGGATCCCATGGCTACTCTGCTTGTTTGTTCGGAAAACTCTCCTTGGAAGCTGAAGAAGTTTGATTTTAGACACACTTATGCTAGTCTAGCTATTTGAGGGTCTGCTACCTCCTTTATGACTTGAACAACCTCATTTAGCAGGATCTTAGTAAAAAGTGAAACTACATCAAAGATGACGAGCATATCCTTTGAATCAATTTTCTCCTCTTTTATGAGTTCCACGAAGTCTCTTGAATCCTTGATGTATGAGTTTGTTTTGCTGACTAATGGTCCTAGGATTATTGCCACGTATTTGGCTAGTTCATAGGTTGGGGAACCGATTGTGTTGACGATTGGTCTTAGAGGGGCTCCTTCCTTGTGGTTCTTAGGGAGTCCATAAATTCTAGGGGTGATTAGAAATCTTGGGGTTAATCATTTTTTCATACATTCGTCGAGGTTGGAGACTTTAATGGCCTTCTTCACTTCTTTTATGACCTTGGATATTGGGTTACTGTCAAGCTTCTTGTAACTGCTAGTCATGGTGAGATGCTCCATCATTTTGGTGTTGTAGTCTATTTTGTTAATGACTATTGTAGCCCCTCCTTTATCAGCTCTTAGAATTACAATGTTTTCATTGTTTCTGAGGTTCTTTATGGATTCTTGCTCCTTTTTGCTGATGTTATTTTTAAGTGGTTTTTCATTCCTGAGGACCATGGCGCAGTCTTTCCTAATGGAATCCTTATGTTCTTCATTGAATTTTTTTATGCTGTCTTCTATGTTGCGGACTATGTTTTCGATCGGGATGGTTTTTGGAGCAATGGCGAACCCTAATCCTTTCTTTAGGATATCCATTTATTCCTTGTTAAGATCAAGTTTGGACAGGTTTACCACTTTCCTGTCATCATTCGTTGTAGCTTTATCCTTGTTATTTGTGGCGTTATTTCTATTGCATGTCGCATCTCTTTTTGTTGTGAGATTTTGTAATTTCCGTGTGTGGCGTTCAATGACTTTGCATCTCTCTCTGTTTACCTTCAACATGGCACTGACATCCATCACTATCCAGAGGTCCATACGAATCTTATTCATGAGCTATAAGTGAAGTTCCAGTGCGTTTCTTGACAGAGCGTCCAATGTTGTGTGCGTTTTTCTTAATTCTCCCCGGACTAGGGCACGACTGAGCCGTTCAAAGGCTTTGTAGTTCCATCTGCTACATATTTAGTGATTAATAAAGGCAAAAATTGAGGTTAGGTTATTGTCTCTGCATTTTTTAAGAAAATCGAGATCAATAGCTCATCTAACAATTTTAATCCGTAGGTTTTCTAGTAAACGGAAATTGTTCCAGGTTTCCTTTCCATACAGGGAATATATTTTTGTTTTTGAAATTTCTATGGTGAGGAGTTTTTCATGTGTTGTTTGGATAATCCACAGTTGAAAAATCCCAAGGATTGTAGTCCGTAATAAAAAGAAAATTATACATACATATTGTGTTCTTTGTGTTCCTTGTGGTGATGACTTGTAGATGATATATTGTTGATTTATGTTGTTGATATATGTTCACATCTAACTGGTTATAAATGAAAACAATGAGTAATGAGTAATTGTTGAATGCTAACTAATGAATTTTGTGTAAGAGGGAAGTTTTGGGAAAAATATCCCCACACTCATTCACCCCCCCTCTAAGTGTGGTAGGTGTGTCCAACAACTCTCTATAATGGTGACATCTTATCTCTGTGAAGAGATGTGATGGATACACTCATTCACCAGATGATGATTGTTAAAATGAGGCTCCAAAGGAATTTTTAACTTAAAGGAAATAAAAAACCTAACCCTGGAAGATGAAAAGACAAAAGGTTTGCAGGACCCTGATATATATATTCAACATCATCTAAATTGTACATTTTTTACAAAATGGCACCTCATTCCCAATATAAAAAATGGAAACAAGTTCCCTAACATAAAAAACAACCGTATGGTGTCCTAGATACAAAATGACAGTCATTTGTCACTCATTGACCACTACCACCCTCACCACCCTCAAGAGCATCCTAGAAATTGATCTTTCTTCTCTTTCCCGAAGAAGCACCTTTAGTGGTTTTGGGCCTAGGCATGGTTCGTCCCTCCGAAGACTACACAAAGAAAAAACATTGTTATAAGTTTTTTTCCACAATGAATTAAAAGACTTACAAAATGATAATTTGTAATTCAACATAATATAACTCACTGTGGATGGTACAAACAATCATGAGGGTTTTACCCTCCTTTGTGACCCTAATCTCTAACCGATGCCACCCTGTGCCAGTTACAAGGATCAAATCATGAAATTTAAACACATGCATAAAATCAATTCCATTCATGATACATAAAAATTTATCATCAACACATTATTTTACTATGCATATTTGGGGCCTGAATGGAGAGTCAGTGAAATGTGGAGTGCTTGGTTGTACAACCTGCTTTGGGGAAAATCTACTGTGGGAGCCTCGATGGATGACTCAGATGGAAATGGTGGTGGGGTGGGTGGCATATGAGTGCATCCACTATGGATGGATGCGATGGAAGAGTTGGTTCAGATGGGTGGATTGTAGGTTCATTCATTAAGGATGCATGAGATAAAAAATATGTTGAAGGTGGGCAGAAATGAACCCCCATAGGATTTACAAGTGATGGAAGAACCATTGGAGTGGAGTAAGGTAACTTAGAAGCTGTGGACAGGTGCCCAAGGAGAGAAGTAGTACTAAAACTAGAAAAAATATCGATAGCTTGCATACATATTAATAATATTGAACTATTAGTACAAAATAGTAAAATTCAACAACATAAATACAAAATATTTGATATTTAAATGATATTTAACTCTACACACGATACCTTTGATGCAGGTGAATTGTCCATCGCAGGTGGAAATTGCTCGACATTGGTTGGTCCCACAATTTGTACAAACACAAGAACATTAAAAGTTAGAGGATGCCATAAAATAAAGAAATCACTATGGTGAATTTATTAAATGTGAAACATACCTGTGTATGGTGTAGACTGATTGAGTAGACTGCCTCTACTACTGCATCAATGGTGGAGATATACAGTGATGCATCCATTGGCGTAGAGGTTCTACTACACAAGTATAGCAACTACAGAACAACATAAAATAAAATATCGATAAATACACAGGATACTATATAAATATATAACGATGAAGAACATAGAGATGGTTAAGATATTAACCTCTTGCATGGAGCTCCTCTATCCACTAGCCTCAATAGGCCCATATAAAGTTTTCTCGTAAATCAAGCAACTGTGAGGTTCACATGGACGACTACTATGTCCATGTTCCCTCTCCTCACTGAACTATGTTGTACAGGGTGAATCTATGACCCCTCTATCAATGTCACCGACATGCACCTCCTGGCGATATAGTGCAAAAAATATGCCATGTTTCACTAAGCTCCGAGTCAATGATGATATAACGACCTGTACTTTTTACAAGCTCTCTGAAATAGGAGGATGTTGGGAAAGGGGGTTAGGCCTTCACCTGGGGGACGAGGACCTAACATGGGATCGTTCCTAGCATGATTTCGGTTTTGTGCAGAGCCTCAACCCATGCTTGGAAGTCACCTATGTCGAAGTAGTTGACTTGGAGATCCAAAATAAATTAAGCCCATAATTTTAACAAAAAATATAAAGGCCCCTCCTTGTTATTGTAGGGAGGTTTATCAAATACCATGTACCACCCATCCATCCAATTTTGACTAATTTGTGAGTGGATGCACCAGTCAATGTAAATGCATTTCTTGGTCACAAGTGGTTGTTATCTAGATCGAGGATAAATAAAAATAGACATAAGTTGTTGTTTTGATATACCCAAGTCTATAACTTGGTTTCTATCCAATCTAGTGTTGTAATACTCAAACATTTTTGTTCTATATTCAGAAATAGAAGTCAATTTCCCTTGGGCCCTTGCAATGGAACTCACAATGACATCCAATGAAGTGGCCAAGGAATCTTTTCTTGGTTCTCTCATGCCCCTTAATTGATTTACAAGTGTTCTTAATGTGTCCAACCCCTCATCAATTTGGATGTTTATGTTGGGTGATTGTGGTGGATTGGGGTTTTCCTCGCCCTGGTCTACTGGTTGGAGGTTTAGATTCTCTTCGGGTTCCATTTCATAATATATGCTGTAATTTAAAAAGGCAATTTAATAACTGGACTTATGACAAAGGTATTACAAACAACAATTTCATTTTATCTTAACAAAATCATTAACATAATTTTGTGTAAAACAAATTAAAACTATGTGTTTTCTTTACAATGAATTTGAAAAAAACCTATGCAAGATTAGTGAATTGTTGAGATATTTACATTCAAGTATTCATTATGTGTAGTTAACCTAGCTAATAAGTTTTCAATGTCATTGATATTTACATCCATAACCCATGACTAATTGTTTTGTATGTTTTACACAACCAAGAGAGGAAATGACAAAAAATCAACCACACCTTTCTTGCAATGGACACAATGGAAAGATCTCGGGCTTTTATCCTTCTCTACTCGTCCTTTTTGCTTGTTCCAATTGGGAAAATTGCGAGGCACAATGTGAAAATGGGAACAAAAGGGGCCCTTGGTTCCTTAAAAATCGGTTGGAGCAAGAAAACACACACATTCTTAAGAACGTGTGCATGCTCCTGTCATCGAACCTACATGGCAAGTTGACTGGAGGTTTGGGCCTTTCCAAACCTATAGGATTAGGAATACGTGCACATTCCTGAAAACACGCATGTGTTCCTTTGAATGCACATTCCTGAGAACGCACACGTGTTCCTCCGAGAGCATGTTCCTATTGTTGACCCCCTTGTCACTTTTTCATCCACCAACTTTGTGCACACACCCACAAGTGCTACTGGAGGACTAAAATTTTTTCAACTATTAAAAGTATCTTTCCATGATAACAAGTCTAAAGAAAAAATTTAACATTGTTAAAATAAAACAGAGCTCTCACTAGTTGTATACTAAAATAAAATTGACTTTGGACAAGAGACTTTGAGGACAAAAAACACTTTCTATTAGAATGATTTGCGTATATACACATTAGGTTTCAGTTTCAAGGTATTTGTAACACTATTTATTTTCATAACTCGTGTAAGTCATGAAAACTAAAGAGAAATACCAAAATTTCTCTTCAAATCAATATATTTTTAATCAATTTTACTTAAAATTGGATAAATCAAAGTTCATTTCTTCTTAATCATATAATTTTAGAAAAGGTAATAAATTTATTAAACTTAATACTTTATTGAATTGAAGTAGGATAAATTACACTTTGACCCATTATGTAAGTCAATTCCATTGATCCTTCTTGATAATACTCTTTATACTTTTAACCAACTCAGAAAAGTTAGTAAATTTCAAATGATGAAATTAATCTTAGACATATAAATATATATAATGTTGATCATTCACAAATTTCGTGTGATTGCCTACTAACTTAGATCCAGGTTAACCCTGGATCTATCAAGCACTAAGAAATCAAATCTCTCGAGATACAAACCTTTCTGCAAGTTATACCTTTTAAAAGAGGTTTGCAACTCAAAATATTTGATCCCTCTTAACGCTTGATAAATTATACATAAATATTCACTATTATTACTATGTTTTAAAAATAAAAATCACCCACCAAAGCAAGCAATGGTGTAATTATATGAATGAATAGATGTCGTAATTTATTTTTATACGAGAAGAAGTAGAATTAGAATCCCCATGTTGACAGTAATAATGATGTAAGGGAGGATCAATCTAAAATGGGAAGAGGTCGGATTATTGCGATGGTCTAAAAGAACACCAATTTTGCATGAGAAACAAGTTGATGGTGGTTTAAGAAATGATGGAATATAAATGAGAGAAGGTCATATGTGAGTGTCCGTGTCGGTAGATGCACATGGTTGGCATATTGGTAGATGCACATGGTTGGCATGTTGGTAGAGGAACATGGTTGGCATGTGGTAGAGGCATATGATTGGTACACCATTGGCACATGTTTTTAGCATATGGTTGATACATTCCATTGATGATGGCACATTGTATGGTGTTGATGTACATGGTTGATGTACATGGGTGTTGTGCATGGTGGGCACACAATTTGGTAAATGATGTACTTGGTTGATGTTTTATTCATGTTTCTCTTGTTGACATATCTTTTGTTTCATGGTATGGCACAGGTTTTGATGCATGTACAAGTCCAAGGATCGTCATATAAAGATAAATTGTTCTATGATCCAGTTGAGTAGTGGCATTTGTAGTAGAAGCATATTGCAGTGGTAGCATATTGTTCATATTGCAGATAAGATAAGGGGGGACATTCTTTTTCCCATGATTCTAGGAGGAAAGAGCCCTATATTTGGAGAAAGAGAAAAGAGGCATAGTTCCAGGGGGAGCAATGGTCACAAGGGGAGCATGAACAATATATCTTCAGCATTACATCAAAGTGATATCCATTGTTCAAAAAGGGGAAATATCATTCAAAGGAATATCAAAGGCATTCAGATGAGGGGAGCAACCACAAGGAGAGTTCAAGCAGGGGGAGCAGCCCCTAGGGGAGAATGACCCTTTTCCATTGATGTCAAAGGCGGATAGATAGTCACATTGATGTGATTGATGACTATTGATGTAGAACATGCCTTGTCTACATGTTGACATCAATATTAGTGTTGAAATCAATGTTGGCATTTCCATCAATGCCAAAGGGAGATATTGTTGGATCATGTTGTCATTGATGCCAAAGGCTTAATTAATTGATGTCAAAGGATTGATGTCAAGTTATTGATTGATGCCAAGAAATTGGTTGATTCCAAAGGATTGATTGATTTATTGATGTCTTGTCATAGCATACTAATATAATATGTATTGTCCTTGATGTGAATTGATTGATGTCAAGTGGAATCATAGTCATATGTTGTCACTGATACATGATGATAAATTAAGATGGATCGATGTGGTTTCATTGGTATATGATGAATTATTGGTTTGATGTAAAGATGAATCATTATTGTCTTATCATGGTTGATAAGAAGTACAAATAGATGAACTCCAAAGTGATCCCCTTATGGTGAAATCCCTCACGGGAAGACGCTTTGTGGTTGAGTTATCCTTGAAGTATGGTTAAGAGAACCCATGCTTATATGTGGAATAATGAGATGAATACCAGTGAATTTGTTAGTGAAACTATCCCATATGGATAGTGCTTGTCATGCCATTTCTAGTGGTATGTGGAATGTCACATAACTCTTCATGGTTTGAGATTTATGGCCCTATGAAGATGAAGGACCCTCATATGTTGGCTTGAAGCCCCAAAAGGTCAAATAAGTAAAAGTGTTTGAAAATAAGAAATTATTATTTAATGGTAAAGTGAAGTGAAAAAATCAAAGAAGATTATAAAGTGAGGTGACAAAGTCAAGGAAGAATATTTAAATGATAAAGAAATGAAGAACTTTATAATCATGGAAAGTGGTTAACCCCAAAATAAGGAAAATAGGTTAAGTGACCTAGAAATGTGTTAAGTGACCTAGAAGATGCTTCTAAGGAAGCTACTTGGAGATTATAAATAAGAGGCAAGGGTCTCTTGTGTATCTCTTGAGAATGTGTTGAATATCTATTCTGAGAGAGAGGAGATCTGAAGGATCTCGTGGACACATCAAAGTTTCGGCAAGTGTGGGATCATGACAGAAAAAGTCTCGAAAGTTCAGAAACCCTAGTTTATGAGGTATACGTGGGCTGTAGTGAGATAGGGTGCGTACATACACAGGATGAATGAGGATAGGGCGCGTACAGTGGATGAAGTCATGAAGACTTGTGTGTGAGGTGGTGTCAGACTCTTGAAGACTGAAGCAGGATCCTGATCTACATTCTATGGGCTCATATCTTTCATGGAAATTCTGGTATGGTTACATTGTTGTCTTGATGGATACTATTTCTTGTCGTGTAGTGAATTCTTAAGGCATTCTTTGTATGGCTGTTGTGATGTGGTTTGTGTTGGTTTATGGAGTGAGAAACACTCTTGGTTCAATACTGATATGATTGCTATAGTATGTTGATTGCTTATACATGATTGAGTAGAATTCATATTGTATGGTTGAGGAGTATGAGTAAGTTGTTGGAGAGCTTGGATGTGTTGTGATTGGTTATGGGTCAGATTGGACAGTGAGAAACAAAAAAGAATGTGATTGAAGGTTGCATAGGATCTGAGTGTGTGATGAAAATAAAACCCTAGTTGCTCAGAAGTAATACACAAGCTATAGTACAGACTGGACGTGTACATACGCGAGTTGTACTACTGGTTGGGCACATACATACACATGTTGCACTACCGACAAGTCACGTACCTGTTGACAGATTGATATCTGTTGAGGATTGTTGCCTCGTATCAGTTGGTGTTGAGGATGTAAGTTGAGTCTTGCATTATAGTGTTCTACTATATTCAGTTGTTGTTGATAAATCCAAGGATTGTAGTCCGTAATAAGAATGTGCCCAAGTTTTTTAATGATTCAGAAAGTGATGAGATTGGAAAATCTATCACTTTAGAAGAAGTAAAGGAAAATGTTAGTTCAATGCCAAAAGATAAAATCCCAGGCCCGAATGGGTGGACTCAGGAACTCTTTCAGGATTTTTTTGATATAATGGGGGAGGATATTCACAAGGCTGTTGAGGAATCCAAATGTACATGATTTATACGAGGTGCACTCAATGCTACTTTCTTTTCCCTTATCCCCAAGATAAGCAAGACAAATTCCTTTCATGATTTTAGACCAATTTCCCTCTGCAAATTTGTATATAAAGTCATATCTAAAATCATTGCCACACAGATGAAAGATAAATTGGCATCATGTATATCCTATGAACAATTTGGTTTCCTTAAATATCGATTAATCTTTGATGATGTGGGGATAGCACAAGAGTGTTTGCACATTGCTAAATCTAAGAAGTTAAGCTCAATTATTCTAAAGTTGGACTTAAAAAAAGCATATGATAAAGTGAGCTGGCAATTTCTACGAATGTTATTAATCTAGATCGGGTTAAAATGGGAGGTAACCCAATGGATTATGGCTTGTGTAACTTCTTTTAACATGACAGTTTTAATAAATGGATCCCCTACTAATTTCTTTAAGAATTATCGAGGGCTATGTCAGGGCTTCCCTCTCCCCCTTAGTTATTCCTATTGGTTGTTAAGTGTTTAAGCAGATTATTGAAGAAGGATGTGGAAGAAGGGTCTTTTCATGGACTCAAAGTTGCTCCTGAGACTATAATCTCACATTTTTTCTTTATCGACGATGTTCTAATTTTAGGTATTGGTAAATTTGAAGATTGGATGGAGTTTCAAACTATTTTAATAAGTTTTTTCCTTGCCTCTAGTATGGATGTTAACTGCCAAAAATCGTGCTTTCTTGCACAAAATATAGATCTCAGTTTGGAGCAAAGGATGCAGACAACATTCAATATACAGTTTATTAGCATTGATAAAGGTATGAAATATCTGGTTTTTTATTTAAAACCTAACAACTACAGGGTGGCAGAATGGAATTGGATGGTTCAAAAGGTTGAGAGGAAAATTGGTAATTGGTCCTTCCGTTGGCTCTCATTAGGAGGCAGACTTGTTTTAGAAAAATCTGTGCTTCAAAGCCTCCCTGTGTACAAACATAGTTTAGCCAATATTCCTTCTACAATACTACATAAGATTCAATAACTCACTGCTAATTTAATTTGGAGAGGAGCTGGAAAAAATAAAGGCTTTCACTTAATTAAATGTCAAAACATCGCTAGACCAAAGAAAATTGGTGGATAGGGTATATGGAATATATTTTGGTTTTCCCAATCCTTGGCTACCAAATCTTGTTGGTGAGGTCTATTCGACAAAGGATTAGAGTGTGATCCTTGAAAAAAAAATATCTAAAATGAATCAATCTGACTTCTTGGCTACGCAAAGACGACTGTAAGTTCTCAGTAGCCTCTATTATCTGAAATTTTTTTATGGCTTCTATGCATATTATAAAGAGATGGTTGACTTGGCTAATAGGGTGCGGTAAAAAAATCATTCTTTGGATGGACCCTTTCATAGGAGATAATGCATCGTACAGACTCTCAGGCCCCTTAATACAACACCTCAACAATCTGCATATCTTCACATTAGCATAGGCGGCCTTACCAGTTGATGCTGGTACTAATCAAAGATGGCTTGAGGATAATCACCTTGGTCTGTCATGGGAATTGGCTACATAATAGAGCACGTTCCTTTTAGTCTTGAAAAGAAGTGGAATCTCTCTTAATAATTCGAAGGATAAGATACTCTGGTCTTGGAACAGGGCTATGGGTTCTGTAACTGCTAATTTAGCATATCAATCCATTTCTTTCATTAACCACATGGATGGAAATAGATGGTGGTTTAAGTCAATTTGGAAAGTAAATATCCCAAGTAAAATTATTTTCATGTGGTTATGCCTGAAGGACTGCATTCTTACTGGTGAAAATTATAGGAAAAGGGGTGGCATTGGACCTTCGGTATGTAGTCTCTATCTCAGAGATGAAGAGACAACTTCATATATCTTTCTGTAGTAGGAAACTACACAATCCATCTTGAAAGAAATATTAAGTTATCTGAAAATTCCAGAAGCTTGGAGTTGTTCCTCTTTAGAAGATAATATGTTTCAATGGTTCACTCAATACCCAAAGATGAGACATATTCCCTTTCTGGTAATTTGGGGCATCTGGAAGTACATGAATACATTATTATTTGAGAATTGGCATAGGCAGTATTTTAGAATAGTCACAAAAATCCTTCTCTCAATTAAAGAACTCAATGGGGCATGTGAAGTTGAAAAAATTAATTACATACTTAATATGGTTTTCTTTGATGATAATCCAATAGGATTTTTTGATGGTGTAGTTGTTGATGATCTTTGTGGCATAGGTATCTTTCTTAAAATTAATTCAGATCACTTTTACAAAGCACACTTTGCAGGTGGTAAAGGAAACAATATGAAAGAAAAAAATTTGGGGCCATGGGGTCACTTACATTTTGCTTCTAGATTATCCATAAGCAAGATGATGGTAGTTGGAGATTCCAAGGTGACCATTGATTGGATTAATGACAAATCAAATTTGAATTTTTTATATTTAAACACCTGGAAAGATCAAATTAGGAGTCTAAAAGATAAGTTTGATGGAATCAAATTTATGCATACACTTTCCAAAAAGGTGCTAGATTGTCCTATGGGATGTTTTTTTTTTAAGAATCTATAAAATGAAATGTAGTTAATGCGGATAGTTATCTACTATTTTAAAGCCATAAACATCAATGATCATTTTCTCTAGATGAAAAGTTGTTTTTGACAAGACAAGTACTATTATATTATGTATTAGCATACAACTTTTATAGTGAAGACAATAGAAACATATTTTGAATAGTTTAAAGTCTATGTTAAACTATCAAGACCTTTGTTGTGCTTTCAAGGGATTATCAGTTTTTTTTTATCTATATGTAATCAAAAGGTTCACTTGATTCCTAATACAATAATAGTGAATTTTTTTTTTCTTCTTGAAAATAAAATTATATATATACACACAACTTGAATGTGCATATATATATATATATATATATATGTGTGTGTGTGTGTGTGTGTGTGTGCGCGTGTGTGTGTGTGTGAAATACATGTTCTTAATCGTTAGGTCCACTTAGGTTTTATATATACACACACTCAATATATATATATATATATATATATATATATATATATATATATATATATATATACACACACACACACACACAACTTGAGTAGGCATTTGTGTGTATGTGTGTATGTGTATGTTCTTAATCATTAGGCCCACTCACGTTATATATATATATATATACAACTTGAGTAAGAGAAAAACATGTTCTTAACCATTAGATCCACTCAGGTTATATATATATATATATATATATATATATATATATATATATATATAATGTGTAAAACACATGTTTTTAATTATTAAACCCATTAAGTTATATAAAAACACATACAACTTGTTAGTGAAAAAAGAAGTTGGATTCAGTTTTCTAATTATGTTAGTGAAAAAATTATGTAAGTTAAGCTTAAAGGGCACTTGCATAGGGTTTACCCGATTCAATTCGGATAATCGAGGGCCCAAAACTCAGCCGTACCGTAAACTGAACGAAAACTAAACCGTGCCGTTGAGTTTGTTGGTGGCATCCGATAACCCTAATTTACAATCCGGCGAACCTCAGGTCAGAGGAATATCCATCTGTTTCGCCCTATAAAAGACGCCCTCGTGAGCATAATAAATCAAATCCGTATTTCTACAGACAAGAACATGCATTAAAAGCTCATACTAAGCATATGTGCTGTATTGAAGATTTGGAATTAGGGATCTGAGAATTGAAGAATTTGTTTGTTAGGGAGAGGAGGGTGGAGATGGAGAAAGTATTTCATATGAACGGCGGCGTTGGAGACTCCAGCTATTCTCAAAATTCCATGTTCTATCAGGTATTTTATTCTAATCCAATAATTATTTTATTATTCTTCAGATAATTTGAAATGAAATGTTTATACAGTGTCTTATGATCGGTGGCAATGAATTGCAGAAGAGTGCATTAAAACACCTAGAGCCTATATTGGAAGAATGCACTTTATCGAT